>PVIR01013251.1:0-42762 GCA_004026965.1 Petromus typicus
TGGTAAAGAATGTTAGAGTGCAGAATTGAGAAAGAACAGTATCTTTAGTACAGTGAAAAAAGATTAAGGATATTCTGTATGTCCTCTATTGGTGGCACTGCACTGGGGTGGAGGAGCGAACCTCTGATGTGGAGGCCAGCCATACAGCTCCAGGACTCGGTACTACTGACTTGCATAGCGGCCACTGATATGTGCTCCAGGTCCTGGTAGATGTCAGTTCTTTCTGCCACAGCTCCTTTAGACGAGTGTGGTGACAACTAATAAACAACCTTCTTACCAGATCCAAGACCTCAGCAGCTTGATGCTAGGAGAGCAGAGCAGTTAGCCTGGGATCCAGCGCCCACCACTTGGCCAGAGACTGGGGAGTACAACCACACTACTGTGTGGCCTGCTCTAAGCCAAAGTATGTGTGTTCTAACACCAGCTCCCAACACAAATTTCCTTCATGTTGTCTTTTCCTGGAGGAGTGTTCTAGGTTTGCAGATGCTGGCTTTGAGATTCTGAGGATTTCCCTAGCTAAACTACTCAGAAACATGGAGGGCTTATGAAAAATGGAAGATGTAAATGAGGACCAAAGTATCTAACAGATATTATAAATCTATTATGAAAATGTCCAAAAAAGTTTGGAAGAAGGAAGGGGGCAGGGGAAAAGAAAGAAGGGAAAGAAAAACATGGAAGGTGAGAAAGAAAAAAGGAAATAAAACCTATGCATTTGGGGGGAGGGGTGAAAGTGAGGGCAGGAGAACAGGAAAGAATAAGAATGAAGAATATCAAGAGTAAGAATAAAGAATTTGTACAGGTACAAATTCTCAATGATGAACGTGCTCATGAGCTCTACCTAAAATGTACCAACAAATTTAATTTTAAAAAAGAACTACCAAAGGCAGATGCATCTGACTGCCTCGTCCAAGCAGAGTGGGTCTCAGGGCCCCGCCCAGTGTACTTGGTATCCACCTTCTTCGTAAAAACACAGCTGTGCTGACAATCCCAGGTGGCCAGTGTCCCTTCTGAAGCTCTGATACCCCTCACCAACTGGGGCACTGAGGTACCAGGCTGCTGCTGAGAAGAAATGCCAAGGAGCAGCTCCCTGAACAGCAAGACAGAGGTGATGAGATTTTGACATAGCATGTACACACACATGTTGTTTGTTTTCATTGTGCATCTCGGCGCTAGTGACTGATCCTTAGGGCCAGGCTTTAAAAAAAAAAAAAACTTGTGACAGGGTCTCCCTAAGTCAGTTTCCCCACAGGCAGGGCTCAAACTCATGATCCTCCTGTCGTAGCCTTTTCCTGTGTGTGTTTATAAGCATAACCCATCTTGCTTGACTAAAACACATGCCTTTTGAAACAAAGAAAGTTTTACCAATAGAAGTAAATCCTCCCATTGTCTTTTAGGAAATTGTCCTTTAGCCTAAACTTAAGGTAGTGTTCTGGTCTCAGTCTTTGGTGAACAGAATTTGCTATCTGTTGAGAAGGATAAAGCAGATACTGACACACAGCGGAGCTTTGGATTTGCCTTTGTGTCTAAGCTAAACGGGGCACAGCTTGGTGTAAGCCAAACTGCTTAGGAGTGAGAATTGTTGTCTGGAACAGAGTCCAAGAAAGCCAGTGAGGACACAGAACTCAAAAAACTGAAGCTGTTTTCTCACAGCCTGGCCTCTCCCCGCAGCCAAATACAAACAAGAGGCCCTGCTTGGCTTTCGTGGCAGTGGTTTCCTGCAGCTGTGTCCTGGCCCAGGGATTAAAAAAGCAAGGGAGGCAAGGGAAATGCTCTGGGGTGGGAGGGGACAACAAATTTTCCATTTTACAGCGCACTTGGAAAAAGACGGATCTCTCAACGGCCACTGCAGCTTGAACAACCCCGGCCAGCCATGTGGAAACTCGGGAAAGGCTGGAAGCCAGGCCATTTGTCAAGTGTATTGGGTTTCAAACAGGAATCTTAATAGCCACTATTAAAATCTTTCAAGCTTCAGAAGAGAACTAGGGCTGTATTATGAGGTGTGCAGGTATGCTTCCTTTCACACTTTCCCTCCCTCGTTGGGGACAGTTATCTGTCTTGTTTTTTTTCTTTTGTACCAGGAATGCAACTCAAGACCTTTCACATGCAAGGCAGGCCCCAGAACTATGGAGTGTTTTTCTTGTGAGTGGTGTGCTGGTTTCTTTGGAGACTGGTAAACTGCAGATTAATTTGTTAATCCATTTCTAAAGGCACAAAGAAATGGAAGGCTGTGAGAGCATGGAAGAGGGTGCTGGTTTCTTAAAGGAGGCAATGGCTTAAATCTAGAAGATAATGTGTCAAACCACTAGTTCAAGGTCTGTCCTAGGCCAGGAATCAAATGTAGTGGCTGCCATTTACCTGTCCTAAAGGAGTGGTACTGTTTGTCTTCTGAATCTCAGCTACCTCATCTGTTGTTACCCATGCTTGTGGGAGCATCAGGTTGGGCTTCTGGGAGTAACTGAAAAATATGTTATGACTCAAGTTCCTTAACACAAATCTCCATTATATGAGAACACAGATTAAAAAGAATGTGTGAGTTAAGGAGGACATTTGAGGTTAAGGGTTTAGATCTCCAGAGAATCAAACTAGCAATTATAAAGTGCTAGGTTATTATTTCTCACCCATTTTAAGGGAAAAATACTTAAGAGATAGTTCTTTAGTCCAGGCGAGACTGAGTTAGTGGGGAGAAGCAGGCTTATGGTAAATTTAGTTTTAAAGAGTCATTAATATATATGTTGCTTGGCCAGTTCCTTGAGAGTTTTCAGAAGTATAGTAGAGTGAGTTCAAAGTGCCTAGGGACTTACTTGAAAAGAACCCAGGCTTACCCCTGTGTCTCTGTTCACCCAGTGATTTTTAAGTCATCTGTGATTTCTAATCATATTGTAATCAGTAAAAGTTACATTTCAAGTTAACTGATAAAGGACCCAGTATTCACAATCTTGACCAGAACAAGAAGGTTGGCTCTTTAGTTTCGTTGATTCAATTACACTTTGCTGGTCTGGAAACTCAGAACTACCCAGCTCTTAAGTTTTACATATCTGGAATTGCTTATCCAACCAGGGAGAGTCATCCGAAGCAGCTGATCTGCAAAGGGTGGCGTGTCCAGGAGAGATATTGTCCAGGGAAAGGACTCTGGTAAGCGGATCAGCAGGGCACAGTCAGGAAGGATGAGAGATCTTCCACCAACAAGAAGGCCAGAGAGAAAGTCGCCTCCAGAGATGACCCCTGACTGAGACGGAGCTTCATTCTGGAAACTTTTATCCCAAGTCTGGATCAGGGTCCCATCACCCCTGCAGAGACTGTCCTTAAAGTGCTGACTGTGGGTGAGGTAATGCTGGGTCTGTAGGAGAAGTAAGCCTCTTTGTCAACCCTTCAGTTTCTGTGCGTAAAAAGGCAACAACACTGTAAAGCCAACTGGGACCAGTCCAAGTGTCTGGGCTTTCTTGTCCTTTGAGAGCTGGCTCCTGGGCTTAGAGAATGCGAAGTGCATTTTGTAATCACTCATTACCTTCACGTGTCACAACCTTCATTTTTCTTGACCCCATCCACTGTGGGGAAGGTTTGGAATCCAGTGCTTCTGAGATCTGCTCCAAGAGAGAGACAAGGCCTGGTTCAGCTCAAACCTTCTACTAGAAGAGGCAGAAAGCTATCCTAAGGTTTTTTTTAAAACTGATTTTATTGGTCCATTTTATACATATAATAAGATCGCATTTAACATTGAGTCCAGGCTTTCTTTTTAAGGTCACGGCTAATATTACTCTAATATTACAATCAGATCTTAGACTCAATGCTGAAGCTGCTCTTGCCTGAATTTGCCTAATTTGGAAAGGATATCCCAATGATGATGAAAGTTAGGGGTAGTTTCCTAAAAGAGGTAGAGGAAATTGGAAAATGTTGGATGAATTCAGAACATACGAGTCAATGGTTAAACTATTAGAGTCAATTAGTTCCCTGAGGGACTAGGTTTCTCCCAAGGAAACTTTTCCCTTTGTTACTGGAAAACAGTCACAAAACTATCAAGCCTGCTGTGAATATTCCCTTGATGATCTGATGCTCAGAGATCTGAAAGACAATGTGACAAGCAATAAGCCACGTGTTTGTAGGGCGATTGATTCCCAAGGAGAGCTCGAGTATAGCAGTCACTCAATAAAAGATACAGGCAGCTATTTTCTTTTAGCCACTGTCAGTCACAGTCAGCTTCAGAAGCTCAGCTTCTAAAAAGAGATATAATTCTCTCTTCAAGGTGAACATCATTAGAACAAACTGTGTTTTCTGTCTGAAGTATAGACTCCCAAGATGAACTTGTACCTTGATTTATTTTTGAAACAGTCTTACTATTGGTTCAGCCTCTTGCACATTGGAATTATAAGATGTGCCACCATACTTAGTGAACTTATTCCTGAGAGGAAGATAGGCACATCAAAAGTTCTTCTCTGACTTAAAGTGGGATCTAATTGTCCATAACCAGCAGCAAGGTGAGAGAGGACAGGAGTTGGTTTTTCCAAGTTTCAACCAAAGGGATAGTTTTGTCGCCAGATGGAAGGATGAGACACATTCATTCAACCTTGTGTTTCCAGTTATGACAGCTCTTTCTCTCATTGAATTTCTTGGCAAAAGATATTGAAAAATTTTCATCTTTATCCAAGAAAGATCTGGAACTTGGGAGAGTACAATGAGAAACTGAAGATGCCATGAAAACTATAGATTCTTAACATAATTATTTCCATTTTCCCTTGTTACTTGTTGTGGGAGCTGAAACTTCAGTGGAAAAAAATGAATTTCTAATAACACAGATATGTGTGTGTGTGTGTGTGTGTGTGTGAGAGAGAGAGAGCGATAAAAACAGTCTTATTGAGCTCTACCTTTTGTGTACTTCCAAGTATTTATTAGACTTCAATTTAAAAATCTAACAACAATATTTTGTTTTCCAAAGACCACCATGCAATTATTTGCATACATTGTATGTTTCTGAAAAGATTAATATGATATAATTCATTCTAGAATATGCAGGCTTATATTTTCCTATTGCATTGCAATTCTCTTTGGCATAAACTTTAAATATTCCTTCCACACAATTGTAGTTATTTATTTCATTGCATGTTATATTATGTCTTTAAGACCACATTTTTGATGAGAACATCTTAAGGTTTAAAAACCTCTCCTTGGAGTTCTATTTCCATCTAAGAAGGGAAACCTGAAAGAGACTAGTCTCCTGGAAAGCCAGAAAAAGAAACCTATATATTTTTTTGGTACTGAGGATTGAACTCATATAACCAGATGGACAGTTTAAAGCAAAATGCTTGTTCCACCTTTATACTGTACATGAGGGTGATGTGGCTTCTGCAAAGACTGGGAGAATTTCTGGCAGAACTGTGGACCAACTTGGCACTATTTGGATTCTTTTGAAAGATTATTGGTACTGGTAACAGGAAAGCTAAGTGCACCATGTGAGATAGAGCTCAGTACTTGGGACACCAATGACTCCAATAAAAGAGACATAGACTAGTTTATGCTGTTAGAAGATAGGAGAGTTCTGGGGCAAATGGGAGAATCCAACTTCTTGTACACATACTCACTTGTTGAGCTTTTTCCTAGCCTTTATACATTTTCCATATGTGTAAATCAGGTTTTTATCACTGTGACCAAATATTGAAGACAACATCTTGATTTATGACTTTGGAGATTTCAGCCCATGGTTAGTTGGCTCCATTGCTTTAGCCCTGAGGTAAGGCAGAATATCATGATGGAAGGAGTTAATGGAAGAGGAAGGCTGCTCAACTCACCGAGATGAAGTTGAAGGAACCAGAGACAGATAAGACATTACATTAATGTTCATACCCCCATGACCCACTCCTTTCAACTGGGCCCCATCTCCTAAATCTCCATCACTTCAAATAATGCAATCAAATTATAATCTCCTTAATGGTTTACTCCATTGATGAAATAAGAGCCATCATGATCCAATTATCTTCTGAAAGCTGCAGTTCTGAACACATGAGACTTTTGGGTGACATTTTGGATCTAAACCACAAGATCACGATTGCCATTTTCCCCTTGAACCAATTTTCCAAATTTTCTACACAGATAAAGACTCTTTCATAAGTTCCTGTATTATTCAAAAAAACTTTTAAGTATAAAAAGCACTAAACATATACAAATGTAAGGCAACTATTATAATAAAAATCTTAGGCCACATTCTAATCCCCTGGCTTTAACAATCACAAGCACATGGAAAACTGACCCTCGGAGGATTTGGTGGCTGGTCTCATTTTGACAACTATAATCTGAATATGAGTTATGCTATAGCTTTGACCTTGAATGTCTCCCATGTGTTAAAGGCTTAGTCACTTGTGGCACTTTTGTGAAATGGTGGAAACTTTAGGAGTAATGAAAAGAAATTATGGCACTGGTGTCTTGCCCTTGAAGATGATCTTGGGATCTTGGCCCCTCTCTGTCTCTGGTTTTTTATTGTCACAGAGTAATTAAGATTACAGCATGCTTCTGCCATATGGTATTATGTTGCTATATGCCCAAAGCATTAGAGCCAAATAACCATGGACTGACCCCTCTAAAACCATGATAAATTGATTATCTCAGGGATTTTATCATAGCGATGGAACATTGACAAACAAAATTTCTTTCTGCACAAGTCTCCCATTTCCATTTTCCTTTTCCTCCTTCTTAAGTCCGAATGTTTGACAAGTCAGGAACTGTACTGAACTCATCAGTGTGATCCCTGCTGTACTTGGTAAAAACAGCATGTATCTGCTTGAAGTGAATTATTAAGCATTCAGTGTTGCTATCTGGGTTTTTTCTCTAAATAGTAGAGGCAGATTTTTCCTCTTGGGAATAGAAAACTGTGGAGAGACAACAAAGCATATTGAAATCAAACTGACTTGACTCTGAATCATAATTCTAAGAGTTAGCAATTTTTCTGACAGGTTTTCATTGCCTCTCTGAACCTCAATTTTATGGTTTGAAAAATGTTGAAAGTGATGTCACTATATATTTTGCTATAAAAATTTGAGCTTTGTATGTCTTCCTATGGGCATCTGGATTTATCAAATACTATAGCTATATAATAATCTACAGTTGTAAAATAGTTACATTTTAAGAGAACATTCTCTCCCTCTCTCTCTCCTTCCCTCCCTTCTCTTCCTCCCTTCTTTCTTCTCTTTCATTTTTATCTTTTAGTCAAATGAAACCATTCCTGGCACAATCTTTAAATTCTCAAAGAAACCACTTTTCTGGTGGGGGATTGTGAATTAGATTTGGGGATCTATTTGAATAACTAGCAACCATTTTTCTTAACTTGACTTTGGAAACCATACATTTAATAGCACTGTCCAAAGTTTTTGGGACAAAAGACAACTGAACTCTATTAATAATTCAATTATAAAGTATTATTTTCAAGGAATTACATTAAATAGAATAAGATGGCAACTTTATTTGCCTCCTTTTGCTAAATCAAAATACATTACTTCAAGTAGACAGTGTCTGTAGTAAGTCACGTATGTGTGTTTACATTTATTGATATACTTTAGAGAAGGTCCTGAAACTAGTAAGTGAGACCTGAAATAATACTTACCAAACACAAAATCGTCTCTCACTGTGTTGAAATTTGAGTAGACAGCACAGATGGGGAAGCAGTCTAGTGAGCCCACTAGTAATCATTTGCTGCAAAATTGATTTGCTTTTCAATTTAGTTGATGGGAAACTAATTTTCAAAGCTTATTTAATTATGTAAGTCCTACACCTCATAGTGAAAGGTTTTCACATGGGTCTTACTCTTGTTCACTGTGATGAGAAAGACTAGAACCTAAATAAAGGCTAGATGTGCAAGATACAGTTTACAAGAATTTTTTTTAAATTTTGAAGATCTACCAATAGTTATTCATTCCATGAGGATCTTTTTGAAATTAAGTGTGTTCAGAATCTATAAGCTTTCACAGGTTGGGAATAGATTGCCTTCACAGTAGAGATAACATCTATTTTCTTTTTTAGCCCTCATTGGCAGAGCACAGGACTGAGTTGGTGCCACATAGGGTCCTTCCTCAGACCTGATGAGAACAAGGCCTTGAGACCAGGCCATTCATTCCCAGCTCCCTTCGTTCAGTGTATAGCCCCAGATGAGGCCAGGTCCTTCCTAAGAGAGGAAGTATCTCTTGCCCTGCCATCTCACTACACCCCACAGGCTGAGAGCAAAGTACCAGGAAAGCAAAGAAGATGAGACACTACAGGAAAGTCTTCCTTTCAGATGTCCCCTCTCTGGTTGTCCATTGTCTGTCCTCTCTCTTTCTCCTCCACTTTTGCATGCTTCCTTCATAATGGGTTCAGAGATTTTAAGCTGACTTCGCTGGCCCCTGATAAACCAGCCTCCAATGGCTCGGCTTCTGAGATGGTCACCTTCCATTACTGTATACCATTCCCCATCCCCAGGTCATGCAGGTGACGGGGGCATCTGGCCCTACAATTGTGCTGCAGCCCATCCCAGGCAACTCTACACAGTTAGTTAGGGGCAGGCCTGCCTCCTCTCCATGGCAGAGGGCGCTGGACAGTTGGAGTGAGAAATGGCTGTTGCTCCTTGAGCCTCAATATCCCTTCTAGTGATTCCTGCTCTGACAGTAGTTCCCAGTTTTTTTGGCTCCAGTGATTGGAAGAATCCTAGATCCCTTGCATATGCACTTCATAGCAGGGTTCTATCCTTGAGAGTCTAGTGCTGCAGCTGGTCTAAGAAAAGATGGAGCACAGACAGTAATTCGAGGGGTTGGGAGGGCTATAAATATGAATGAAGTTTGCCCACTTGCTTGCTGCTCACTTTTTATTGTGCAACCTGATACCTAACACGCCATGGACCCTTATTGTTCTGTGGCCCAGAGTAGGGCTTGGGTATCCCTGGTAGGGAACTTTCCCAGAAAGTCTTCTGACCCCCTGCATTCAGAGACAAAGTCATGACTGTAAGTCCCACCATCTCTGAAGTTTCTGTCATTCTATCATCAGGGGCTTGAACCAAGGCAAATCAGACAAGGAGACCCCTCTCTGGAGCCTGTCAGCCTACTAGCACGTCTGGTGCTAGTAGCATCCCAATCACTGCAGAAATGCCTGTGTCTTCTAGTGCGAAAGCTTTCCTTCCACACTATATTTTCTTTCCCACTCTACATGCTTACCTTCTAGACTCCAGTTTCTGTAGATCGTTTGCTTCTGGGTTGGCAAGACATCGCACTTACTCATTCCAAACGAAAATTTACCTTCAAACTTCCAGTTCTTGCAACTAAAGTTCATGTCTTTCAAGTCTGTTTATTCCTCCACAATAACCCAGAGCCAAGAATTTGATTCCATTGTTGGCTAATCATCCTTCCCCCGAGGATCTTGTGGAAACATACTGCCAACACCATCAGCCATTGGTATGGGTAAGAAGACTCAAAGCGGAAAGAACAGAGAACAATGCTACAGTTCAGAGTTAAGTTCTCCTCCTTCCCAGCATCAAGCCCAAACTTTGACCCCTAGCTGAATGTTTCACGTCAGGAGAAAAATATGCTATAGTATTATAGTCACCAAAGATAAGTTTGCTTTTGTGCATTTTCATATATTCCTTGTATTTGTTTCTTGCTGTAACAAAATACCACAACCTGGGTGGCTTAAACCACAGAAGTTCATTGCTTCCCAGGTCCAAAAGGAAGTCTGAGCTTGAGATACCACCTATGATGGTGAAGAAGAGTCATGTCTTTCCTTCTGGCCTCTAGTAGTTTCTTACAAGTTGTGGCCTTCTTGCTGCATAGCTGATATTCTCTCTGTGTCTTCAGGTTGCTTGCCCTCTGTGTGCACCTTGCTCTCGTCACATGGAGTTCTGTTTAGAAAGAACACCAGTCACACTGGATTAGAAACCTGCTCTATTTCAGTATGACTTAACTAATCACATCTGTAATGACTCTTATCTTCAAAGAATTATTTCTCAGGTACTATGAGCTAGGATTCCAATATTGAGTATTTTGGGTTAGGGGACACATTTCAAGCTGGGATAGGTCCTGTGCTCTTCTCCCAGCAGCTTTAGACCTTCTCTGAGAGTTCAAAGACTTCTGATGACAGGATCATCTTTTGCTACTTCTCATGCTAAAGAAAAGTGTGCTTGTTGTCTCAATCCCTGATGCAAGATAATCTTGCTTTTCACAGGGTAGGATCTGAGGTCAGTCAGAAATCCTACACTGGGCAGTGAATGCAACTGACCACGAATCAGCACATGACAAAGAAGAATGAGTGCAGCTGGACTCTACTGGAGCTTCATTCAAATTAGAATTGATTTGATTCCAGTGATCATGGAGGTTCTTAGTCATATTTATTTTAGCCATAATTTCCAGCACTTGTTTATAACTTTAATTTCTGACCTCATTTACTAATTACATTCAACTGCAATTATAGTGATTACAATTAAGCTGAGTCTGTGGCATAAGTCCAGGCAAGGGTCAGTGACCTAGCACGAATGGCTGGCTATCTAAGAAGTCACAGAGCTAGCTCACTAGGTAATAATATTTCTCTTCTTGGAGAGTAGACCCATTGTAGAGTCTGAGTCTGAGAGGTCAGCATCTAACAGATCAATGAGGAGGATTCTTGAGTTATATATATGTTCCTTTCTTCACTCTCCTTCCAATATGGAGAATTTGTTAGGACAGATGCTGATGGCAGGAGTCATCATCCTTAGAGGGTGTAGCAAATGCTCATAATGGCAGGAAGGTGTCACAGGTGCCTCTTCCCTCTTCTGCAGAAAATGTAAGGACACTGTGTGCTTCAACTCTCCTCCAGAATCACAATGGAAGGTTGAAGATCAGATCTATCCCAGGCATCACAGTTTAGAAGACAAAAAGCTAAAGTAATTAGTTTAAAATACTGCACAATTTTAAGCTCACTCCATCTCATGCCTAAAATGTGTCTCTCTGGCTCATCACATCCACTGTGGCAAGCCTCCTCAGGCCTGCTCAGAATCCTCACCTACCTGAGGAGCTGTAAGGATTTAGGCCAGGTATTCCAGGTCTTTCCCTCAGAGCTCCACTCTCTCCTTTCTCCTCATCCCTCCTGCTGAATAATTAACTTCTTTGTGTTCATCAGAGACCAGTTGACTTCCTCCATATCAGATATATTCTTTGTCCAAGATGATGGTTTTGAAATATCACTAACATTTATTTCTAGGTTTGATTTACCATTAACCCGAACAGCATAAGTGCCATAGAAATAATCAGGCATTTGTCATATTATTTTCAGTACTAATTTTACTCGATTGAAATGAAACTCTTAATGGAAGTTGAGTGTATATTTGCTGCTCATATTGTATGATTATTTTAACTGACAAAAATGTTCATATTTGCTTACACACTTTAAAGCACCAAGGTCAACAGGCCTCGATGACCTTTTCCTAGACCATACCAGGTATTGTACACCCTCTATCACTTATAAATAAATCCAAGGTCAGAAAAACAGCAACAATAAGTGAGAACCACAATAGATTACTAAGGCAGAATGAATGGAACTGGGCAGAGTAACAGAGTGTAAAGACCCTATAGCCAAGAAAATGTTAGAATCTAGTTTGGGAATCTGCACTATAGGCTAAAAAACTGGAGACATCAAAGGAAAGAATGAGAAGTCTGTGCAGTCCGAGGGAATTCCAGCAGGGAGCCTCATTGATACAGAACTCTTCTTGATGTTTGCAAATACATACCACCAGTTACACTTAGCTTTTCTTCAATGTTGGCCGTGTGAAAGAGTAGATCTTTGGTTACTATGGTTACATAATCATGTATTTTTCCATGGTCAAAATATTACTCCATTATCTTTAAAGCCATGTAAAATATTATCAAGATAGAGAAAATAATCTCAGTGTTCAAGTGAAATGCTTTATTTTTCATTTGTATTATATTTACTATGGAAATGGATGGATAGATAATCCTTGAATAAGCTGTTGATATCAACACTGGCAATGAAATGGCTGGAATTGTGATTTCTAGTGTGGGAAAGAATTTTGGGCTTATGAATGACAAATGATGACCTCCCACTGTTAATTCAAACTTCCAGCTAGATGACTAACAACTTCTCTTCCACCTCACCTTTGGAATCTCCTATGCTTTTCCTTACATTCTTATGTTAGCTACTTGTTTTGTACTTACATCCTTCAGCTATGAGAAAGCAATGGAAATACACTGACTGTGTCTGCATTTATCTGTTGCACTTATCTTTTATTGCAATGCAGTAGATCTGATGTGCGAAAAAGAAGGAAATTCTCACTTCCTTTTGCTTCACTATTGAGTTTTCATAAAGTGGTGTCCATTGTTCTGGTAGGCTTGGGGACAGTGTATGTAAAAACAGTATATTTGTGTATAAACAGCAATTTTTCAAGACTAATCTTGGGTCATTATTGTAAAATCAGTTTGAGTGAAAGAATGTGAGAGCATCAATAAATTCTTTAAGTCATCTAATAGGTCTTTATTGAGAGCTGATATATTCTTGGTATTGTTCTGGGTGCCAGAAATTCAATAATTTTCAAAATAAAGATTCCTAGCCCTCAGAGATAGAGAAAATTTTCTCTATCTTGTGTGTATTTGTGTGTGCAGAAGGGGCTAGATAATAGTAAAAAACACACATTAATAGATATGGGCTGTGGAGAAAAATTAAATAAAATATAGTTTAATGTCATAGAGTGGTGTCCAGAGTGACTTGATCAGCTTTGTACAGCATAGTCAGGGGATGGCTCTGACAATTTAAGCAGAGACTCAATGAAAGAATGGAAGCCAGCCATGCTGGGCCAGCTCTCTCCACTCTGCCCCCATCATAGCATTAGTGGATTTCAGCATACTCTTTTCCATCTCATACCCACAAAGTTGGGGAAGAAAACGCAGAACTTTGGATCCAGGAGGCAAAAATATGACCGTATTCACTAGTGATTTCAAGAGCCTCTGAGCTAGGTGTGAAAGTGCATCAGTCACTTTTCCATTGCTGGCAGAAAGTATCTGACATACACAACTTGAAGGAGAAAGGTTTATTTCGGCTAGTGGTTTGGAAGTTGTAGTCCATGGTCAGTTGGCTGCACAGCAGAAACACTGATGGAAGAGCATGATGTAGGGAAGCTTCTCACCTCATGGGGGCTAAAAAGGAGAGAGCATAGGGCCAGGGACCAAAAGAAAGGGACAGGGACCAGATGCATTCCTCTAGGGCATGGCCCCATAATCATTGAGACAATCTCCTTGGCATCCTTCATTCAGTCAAGATGACAATCAAAATTAACCATCACAGACAGAAAGGCTGTAAAAGAAGACATGGTTTGGCACCATTATGTCCCCTGCCTTCCTTCCTGGATCTGGACTTGGTCATAGTTCCTGGAACTGGAAAAGGCAGATTACTGTAGACCATGCTATGGAGTGGTACTTAGAAGAGGTACTTAGAAGACCTGTGGGTGCAGGTCTGTGTGGGTGGTAGTCCACTTGATGGACCCTTCCTTCATGCTTGAAGGGTCAGACTTGGATAGGGTGTCAGGGATGAGGGCTGTGCCTCAGGAGTGTAGCTCGTAGGATCACAAATCTGTTCTTATTCCCTGGAACCTCACAGCAGCCCAAGAGCACTCGGGGAGCCAGTTATAGACCTGAATATTGTCTGTGACTCTAGGGGAGTGAGTTAAGGAATAGGGATGTCTAGCTGAACAGAGGTGAATTTCAGAAGCCTGAAGGACTCCCTGTGACTCTATAAGATCTGCACAAGAGGGGCCTTCACCCCTGTCACAGCCTATCCTGATGACATAGGTCAGACATGTGAGCTGCACTCGGGCCCTGTAGTTAGAGGCAGATTGAGACTGAGGCAAAAATCTCTACCCTTTACCTGAGTTGTCATATTAGCATAATCATGGAGAGGAAGAGACAGGGGAAAAATACTCAAAACCTCAGCTTTATTTCCCAAACCACAAAGAAACCATGAATGATATCCCCATACAAGACTAGAAACAAATCATGTCTGAATGTGTTTAGCTTTTAAATGAATGGAGGATAGGACCAGAAAAATAATCTAATTATTCTGATTATGAAAAATGGTTGCATTTTGTGCACCCTAGTTTGTGACTGAAAATTTGTTTCTGCTTGATAAGAGGGAATGAGTCAGTTCTATAAAGCATACAGTATTAAAATGCTTGTGGTTTTATTTTTTTAAGATTGATTTTATTGGTACATTTTATATACACATTATGATCACAATCAACATTGAGAATTTGTACTAGTATATGACATGATTTAGTTCTCATTTTTCTGATGGTAAAATGGAAACAAAGCTTATGTATGTAACAGGAACAGGAGTCTCTGGGGGGGGCAGGGGAATGGGAAAAAGGGGAAATGCTTGTGTTTGATGACAAGGGTACTACCAGGCAGCCTGTGAAGTTCTCTTGACACTGCGTCGTGCTCCAAAGTATGAGCTTTGCAGCAAACTCGCTCTGGCTCAGATCCTAATGCCTCACAACTGCCCAAACACAGCAGGAAGCAGCTGTTTCCTCACACTTAAAATCACTATAATGATATTGGACTTTTATGCTACTAGAATTGAGGAAGAATGGAGGAAGAATGGAGAGCACTGGCATGTGCTAATGAGTTAAATATTGGTGGTTTCCAGGCCAAGTGCCCTCTGGGGATGGACACTCTAATAGTATTTTCTTTCTCTTATTACTTTTTTCCACATGGTGCAATATATGGAAACAGACTTACCCCTGCCTAAGCTTATACATATATCCAAGCCAAAGATATCTAGGTTTTAAGTAGGATGTGACATAGCTCTGGGTGAGGTTTCTGATAAGGAACTCATGTTGGGCAGTGGCACAGCAAGCCATTTAGACCCTTGTCTTCATTGTAGGTGAAACCAGGGAATTAGGCTTCTGTGGTCTCAATAATCCTAAACTGTCACTTAGCTTCTTCATAAACACCACGTATCTCAGGATTTACAGTTATGCTACAACCCAGAAAGGTTGACATCTCACTAAGCTTCTTGTCCTTTTTGGGTCCTTAAACTCTTACTGGAGTCTGTATATTTTATGTAATCTCAGAGAGCGTATAAACATGCATCCATGTTAGTCAAAGAAATATGATGCCCAAGGCAGTGAATAAAATGTAAGTAAACTTACAAAATGTGAAACTGCTTTTGGACAATTTGTCATCAAAGTCATAGGCTGTGCTGGTTGCTTACGGGGAACTTTGTAGTTTGGCTTGTTTTATTATTTGTTAGACACTGTTATGTTTGGATTTGGAATGTACCTCCCAGGACTCAGATACTCTGACCTAGTGTTTTTCGGAAGGTGATTGCTGACTGGATTATGGGGGCGCTGTACTCTTTGGTGGATCAGTTCTTTGATGAATTCGGAACTGAATATGCTGTCCTAAGACATTCCTGCAGGCTGGGTCTGGTGGGAAGAGGCAAATCACTCACTAGGTGTGTGACCTGGAAGATACATCTCCCTCTCCTGCTGCCCTCTGCCATCTCTATTTCCTGTCCCCCTTGGGGTGAGGTTTTCATTCACCTACACCTTTTGTAACTTAAAGTCAGTTGACTATGGATTGAAAAGGTGAACCAAAATAAACCTTTCTTCCTTTAAATTGTGGGTGTTGGATATTTTGTGCTTGTTTATAGGAACAAGGAAAGTGACTAAGCAGGTATAGCTTATGATACAGCATGTGGGCCTGAATTTGTTGTCCATGCACATGGGTTTCTGAGCAAGCCTTTATCTGGTAACCTTTGTTCCCCAGAAGTGGTGTCTTGGGTGTGAGAAGTATAGAGGTTGGGGTAACAGTGAGCTAGTGCTTCGTGTTGTGGTAGTAGATATATCTCGAACAGTAAACAGAGAGGAAGGAAAAGTCAGTCTTGCTCCTTTAATAATTTTACTTTGAAGAAATCTATCAAGAGTTCCAGGAACTGCCTTTGAAGGGCACAATCCTGTGACCTAAGACCTCCCATCAGACCCACCTACCACAGTTCCACCAACTCTCAAGAGTGCCACCCTACGGACCAACCATCCAATCACAACAGGGCTCAGGGTCATCCAAACCATGCTGTGGACCAGGGGCTCTGAGCAGAGGGGGATGAATGGACTACGTACTTTCCAGGGAGGAATGGGTCACTCCATGTGAGATCAGCCTGACTGCTTGGGAACACTGCTCTCCGTTCTGAGATGTCAGTTTTCTACTTTCCTATTGTTGACTGGGTCTCATGAACTATTCACTTTCAGTAAAGCCAATCTTCTTATGAGAAAAGCACATGAAAAAATAACTCCTCAGTCAAAGGGCTGATGGTTTGTGACTGCTGGCATTCACAAAAGATTATAAAGATAAGGATGAGACCTTTTTGTGACCTCTTTACAAAATGACAAATACTTCTCATAACAAATGTTTTCATCACTTAGCAATTTCACAAGCTCTAGGCTGAAATCTACAGCTGAACTTTTGTTTTTGTCAGTCCTGTACAGATTCTTTCACATCTGAAGGGTGAAATGTGAGAAGAGGAGAAAATAAAAAGAATTAAGATTTCTTACATATATATCTTCTGTGATTGTTTCTTCCTTATACAAAAGGAACATTTGAATTTCCCAAAGACACAGACACTGAGTAATGAGATGGCCCCTTTTGGGCAGGTGCCATGCTAGGTCATCATGGAGTTATTCACACAAGGAAATATATGGCTATACGTTGTGTGGCATTAACAGAATTTCAGCAATCTGAGAACAGCACTGCATCAACTCTCTGGGGTGGCTGGGGAGTGTGGAATGAAATGAGTAGAGCAGAAGGTGATCTCTAGATAGGGGAAACAACTGACAGAAGAGAAAGTGGGATGAATCTCTAAAGCAAAAAGTAGGAAAATGTTGAGAGTGGGAGGGAGAAGTGGAAGAAAGGGAAGCTGAGACTAGAGATGTTAGAAGGAACAGGCTACACAGGATAAAAGAGGCCACAGTCAGAAATGTGTATTCATACATGATAGTCCCCAATAAACTACATAAAAGTGAAAAGGAAGGCTGGGAAAACAGCATGGGAGAACATGGATCACCTCCCACCACTAGAGAAAATAGGGGAGGTGGGAGATGTGGTCAGAGGTTACTGCTGCGGGGGATCTGTGCCAGTGGGGTGATTGGAAGAAAAGAGATGGAGCCAAGAGGGTGACGGCGTGAAACTGAGAGACTCAGTCATGAGGATGAGGACTATGGACTGATTCATGGATCATCTTTCCTCGGTGACTGAATCCAAAAGTCCTTCTGCCTTTTTTAATGAGAAATTGGCCATTGGATTTAGGGTCCAATCTACTCCCCTATGACTTCATTTTAACTTGATTCCATCTGCTACTCAATAAGCACCAGGTGTTAAGACTTCAGTATATATTTTTGAGCTTAACCCACTAACATCTTAGTTTAATTATTGTGGTTGTTGATGTTGATATTTTCCCCTTGATGCTTCTATTGTCTTCATCACTGTGTTCCAGCATAATGATTTCATACAGCGTGACCAATTGCAACAGACCTACAAAGGGATTTAGAATTGATGGAATCCATATTATGAGTTCATTGTGTAGGTCACTGGTTTCTTTAGTCTTCATTACATTTTTTCAATTATCTGAAAGGATTTCCAGTTGATGTGCTGTAGGGCTAACTTTATTGATAACTTGCACTCTTCCCTAATGAAATGTGACAAAAAATTGTAGCTTCAAAAATTATAGTCTCCAAAGATGATAGCCGTGTAATTCTATCAAGAATTTTGTGTGTGTGCATGTGTGTGTGTGTGTGTGTGTGTGTGTGTGTGTGTGAGGAATCTTACTGGCATAGGAGAAAACTTCACTTGGTCCAAGTCCTAAGCTTCTGGAAGTGCTCATGCATCTAAATCTTGAAAAATTTATTATTAGCTCTTCCACTGAGGAATATTTGTCACTAAATGAATATCTGTAATGACAAAGTCTCACAGCAAATATGGACCCTCAAGGCAGAGCCAGTCTAAGTTTGACAGAACTGAAGTATTGTGACAAGCCTCAAATTGTTGTAAATACTTGCATATTTATCTGTGTGTAGTGCTCTTAAAAAATGACTCAGTTTATTTTCTGAAGTCATCAGAAAAGGAGGATAAATTATTGTAACTTTTAGGGCTATAAACCTGTATTTTGTATGTTTATATACAGAAAATACGCCTTTAAACTTCTAGCATAGAATTACATGGCTCTGTGACTTCTTCCTTTTTTCTTGTCTATGTTGCTGCCTGAATTTGATCAATGGGTTTTCAACTTTATCCTGTACTGAGATATTCAGCTCATGAGAGATCTATTATCCTTCTCTCCCCTCGATTGTCATCACTAACCTTCATACTCCACTGTGGTCTTTGCTGACAGTATTGTCATTCCTTAACCTTCTCAGCACTTTTCTGGGTCCAAAAGAAGCCAAGCATTTCAATATAATACTTATTTCAGACATGGCAATAGGCAGCATAATACCATGTTCTTCTTTTTTTTGTTGAAATATATATTTTAATTCCAAGTGAATCAACAGTAGTACACCATAAATTCTTATTTTGACACTTACCAAAATAGTCACCTAGCACCTGGAAATGTACCCTCTTTAAAACCATTTTTATCAGTTTATTTTGGTTTTAATGCTTTCTTAAATAAAACACTACATGATTTCCAAGCTGCATATTTACATACCATTTTAATTTACAAATAGTTTTAAAATCATATATCCTGATTTTAGTTCTTCTTTCTTTCATTGAAGATGTTTAATTAAATGTTACTTTGTCACTTTCTAAATCTCTACTGCTAATTTTAACTTGGTTTGTGTGAAGTAAAAGCTAAATTATACACTGGAAAGTGTAGGAAGTTTTGTTTTATCTGTGTGTAGTGCTTATTGTACAGGTTTGATTACTAAGTTTGATCTGTTAACCATTTAACAATTTTAGACTTATGGCTTTATTTCTTTGACTTGTTGGGTTTGCTTTTACTTCTGTGCTACACTAGTTTGCCATGTAGAAATTGCACTGTGCAATATTACAATAAGGACTGGGAAAATGTTTACGGAAGTAATGTCTATTACAGTCTGTGATAGTATTTCTCTCCAGTTCTGAATGATTTAAATGTCCCCATGTTCTTAAATGGCTCTACTTCTGAGAATTGAACCCATAGATCAGATCTGCCCTTGTTTCCAATGACTCAGCTTGAGAACCAAATCTCTGGTCCCCTGTTTTGGGCTGATGAATAGCTTGGTCCTGTAGAAACTGTTGCCTTTCCTGGACAGTTCCTCTTTGTTCTTTGTTCCATGATTCTCATGTTCTGTGCCCATAGATCAAGATTCTGGTAACTGTCAGCAATCTCCTATGCCATGTAACTTTCAGTGCCACTCAAAAACAGGAAATCAGCAGAAGCAGGCTTGAAGGTATCAGCACCTCCTGCTGGAGATCACCTCTGCTTGAAGGTATTCACGACACTCTTGTTGCCTTGCCCCTGTAGGCTTAGGGTTAGTATAGGCTCCCTGCTGTTATTAGATCTGTAGTGTTTCATCAGACTCTGGGTTTCTTTTACATGTATCCCTCTGTTTGCAAATGATCAAATATTAAACTTTCCAGTTACACCATTGTGTTTTATATCTACATGTTCCCCCAAGGCCTCATGCACTCATAGAAGGAGTAGGAGACTGGGTCATGGAGGTATACACTCAGTAGTGGTTAGTTCACTAAGTTTAGAGCAAAACATGTTGTTGGGTGTTGAAGCCTGATTGGAAGAGTCGGGCCCCTCAGGATCTGGCCTGGAAGGGTATATCTCCTTCTTTCCTCTTGATTTTTCTCAGCTTCCTAACTCATATGTATGAGCAAATCCCCACTGCATTACCCCTCTGCCATGATGCTCTGCCATGGAGTCAACTATGTCTGAAATACAGGATGCTGGGGGATCTGGCTAGTCCTTGGATTCATTGCTGAAACACCTATGTTGTTGGTCTTATGTTGCAAGGAATATGATAGGTTGATATTAAAGTACTAAAGCGTGCAGATGATTCCCCTTTGATTGTCAGGTAGATTGGCTTCAAATCAGTGCTATAACATTACCCTCATCTGTCTTTCTATACTTCTTTGAGAAACAGCAAAACATTTAAAGCAATCTTGCTGAGAGTTCTTATGGGGTATCTTACACACACACACACACACACACACACACACACACACGCACACACAGGTACACACACATTTGAACATTATCTCATGTCCTCCTCATATTTGCCTTCAGTATGAGTTCCCCAGGCTTGGGTCACCTTTCTGGAAGACATTCTGGATGCCAATTCCTGGGTTAATGATCTTCTTGTTCAGTGAATTCATGGTAATAGATTCTTGGTGTTTAAACACCTGTAGGGGGGGGCACATCTCTGCCCTACCCAGTCTCCTGGCCCTCAGGCATGCCTTTCCATCCCACCCTGTCATGTTAGCTTCCACTGCTCAAAGGCACATCTGGCTCCCCTTTTGCCTTCCCAGATGAGAGTGAGGGGTAAATGGAGTTTACAGAAGGCTGAAATTCAATCCTTTAATTGAACACACCCTGGGGAATTCTTTTGCAAATATTTCTGGGTTTGGGTGGGTTTCATCTCAAACTTTGCCTGGGCATGTAAGAGTCACACTGAAAGAATTCATTAAAAGAACTGCCTAATGCTCTGAAGTTGTAGTTGGAATGATCATAAAGTTTCAGTTGAGTGATAGGGAAGGAATGATCATCAATTAAAAAGAAAGCATGTGAGGAGAAGAGGAAGAGAGAGACCAGGTAACTCAACTGTGTGGGCAAATAAAGTCTGCCAAGAAGACAGTGTGCAAGGAAAGGAAGAGTAGAAACATGTTTTTCTGGTGAATTTCTCCCTTACTGCATGCAAGTCAGAGCCACAGAACACACTAAGGTCAGAGGTGGCCACAGGCTAGAGGCAGAGACATTTTTCTTTATTCCATATAAGTTATACAAATGGAAAGTACTTTTCCCTTTGTTCAGAGATCAACTTACAAAAGAGCTTGGGTGGAGAGTGAATAAGCTTGGTCACTTTGGTTGGAAGGTTTAGGGGTAAATTCTTTCTTCACAGTCAATTTCCCCTACTTTAGAAAATCATTCTACAGAAGATATTTTCCTGACTTATTCAATAATGAATGAGGCTCAACAGTAATTTAAAACAGATTATAATCAAACCCATAATTACTTGCTAAACATTGGATTGGTGAAATTACAAAGTGACTAAAGGGCTCCTTTAGGTTATTAACACATTAAGTATGCACATATTTTTTGAAAAAAATTTTTCCAGCAAAACATGGCCATACCTGGTGCCTAGTTTCTACTGGGCCACCCAGGTTAATGGATTTGAAAGCAAATAAATGATCCATAAAAAATATATAAAGGGGCATAGGAAGTATTCCAAGTACTTGTATAACTGACACCACGAGAATATTTGATATGTTCTGGAGGGTCATATTAGACAGAAATGGTTCTAAAAAGCCCTCATCCCCACAAAAACGGTGAAACACTTTCTGTAAATAAAATCTCCATGCTTGTGTTGTAGAACACTTCTAAGGCCTCTCCTGTTGACATACTGATGGGCCTGAGCTCCAGCTCTTCCCGTCCACCCCTTCTCTCTTCAGCCCCGTTTGGAACGCCAGCACTCTCAATTCATCTGGGAGTTGGTAGAAGCTTTTACTGAGCTGCTCTCCATTTACATGGGCAACCAAGAGAAAATGAACCTAAAATATGGCAGGAAGAATGTCAGCTATGATGATGAATTTTAAATCACTGGACTGGAGCTTCTACATGGGTTTCCAGTGAATTTTAATTTTCCATAAAAGGAGCACATAAAGCATGTCCTCTAAGGCCACGGGTTATTTGGTCTCAGCCTCTTTCCACTCTAACCTGCAGCCACGTATCCATCCCAGCCAGTAGGCCACATGCTGTCAATTTGTGCGGGTTGATCCCAACCCTAGTAGCCACAAGTCACTAGTGAACACGTGAAGTGTAAATTGACACACAGTCTAAGAATAAGATGCACATTAGATTTTCAAGATTTGATAAAATATAGATTTTGCATTTGGAGATTTATATTGGTTGTATATTTTTGACATTTAAGTTATGTAATTATATGTGACTAAAATTAATTTTGCTTGTTACTTTCCATTGTTTTTAAAATGTGGCTAGTGGAAAATTTAAACCACATGTTCAGCTTGCATCTGGCTGGCTTTATATTTTTTAATATTAGTTTTTTTATTAGTTCATGTTTGTAGTGCACCGTGTTTACATTTCTTGTGGGCAATTGGTGCATGTACATAACACATCTTAATTCCTTCTTTCATCTTCTTCCCTTCCCTTCTCTTCTTCCCTGCTCCATCCATCTCTTCATCTTCTTCCTTTTCTTGCAAAGCATAATGGTTGTTATATTCCTTGAATGAAGTTATTACAGGTCATAATACATATTAATTCCTTTTTTCACCTCTTTTCCTTCCCTTCTTTCTTCTTCCCTCCTTCCACCTCTTGATCATCTTCTTATTTGAAAAATCTATCTCCCTACTTCCTATTATCTAGCTTTTATCCTGATCTTTATACTCATATAAGAGAAACTATGTGATATTTAATCTTGTACATCTGATTTGTTTCACTTAACATTATGAAATAAATACATGAATTCATTTTCCTACACATGGCTTGTATATCTTTCTTTATGGCACACTAGCAATTAATTGTGTTTAAATACAACATTTTTAATCCATTCAACTACTGAACGTATAGATAGTTTCTAAGATTTAGCTTTTATGAATTGTGCTGCTATAAACATGGATATGTATATGTCACTGTAAAGTGATTTCTTTAACTCACTTAGGAAAACGTGAAGGAAAATAACTAGGCCAGATGGAATATTTAGTTTTAATATTTTTAGAACTTTCATACTGTTTTCCAAAGTGGTTGTACTAGTTTGTATTCACATCAATAGTGTGGAAACATTTCTTTTCCCTTGAAAACTTACCAGCATTTGTTATTATTTGTTTTTCGGTGGTGGACATTCTTTCTGAGAAAATATGAAATCTCAGTGTTGTTCCAGTTTGCACTTCTCTACTGGCCAGTGACACTAAGCATTTCTTGAAATGTTTGTTGGTCATCTGTACTTCTGTGAAGTATTTATTCATTTCAGTTGTCCATTTTTTTTTTTTTGGTTAGGTCTTTTATTTATGGTGGATGTATATTTTTTCTTAGTTTTTTTATAATCCTCTGACTGAGATCTAAGGGGCAATTTTTAAAAATTCTGTGGGTCATTTTTTTCCATTTGTTGATTTTTGATACTATTTCCTGTGCAATGGGGGTTCTGTTCAGAAAGTCTTTGCTATTGGATCGTGCAGCTGTTCCTCATAGGTCCCCAAGCCCAAAGTCCACAGAGGCCCATTGGGAGCACAGATGATACTTGTTGAACACGTGGGGATTGTGAAGGGCTGAAGGGTAGATCAGCTAAAGACTCAGAGCCCTTAATGCTGGCTATCGTCCCCTTGCCTTGTGGATCTTCTAAGATTTTAGAAAGCATTTGGAAATCTTGATCATAACTACATCCACTCATATGTGTGTATGAATTTTTCAAACTGTTAAGTTTTGGTAAATACAAATTTCAAAACTAAGATAGCACGACGCTCTGTTAAAGACAGACACTTTATGTTGGAAGCCAACTCCAGCCCGTTGTGACCTTCAGCTCTCTCCATCTTGGACAGGCATGGCCTGTGGTGTCTTCTTTTCTTCTTGCCAAAGAGCCTCCCAGACTGGCTGGCTTGTAGTGCATTCCAGTACCTCAGCTGAGGCACTTACGTGTGCCAAATAAATGATGGCCATATGAATAAATGACTGATGCCTGGAACCTTCCTGTTTGGATGTTCTTAAGTAGGAAATGCTTTTCTCTTTCTTCAGGGACTGAGTTGTGGTCTTGTCCCAAAGGCAGAGTAAGAATCCAGTTACTTCATCTCCAAAGACTCTTCTCATTCTAGCTAAATGTCTGCAGAACATCTACCTCTTGCTGGCAGAAGGAATTGCTGAAAGTTCCCTTTTGTGTGGATGCTGAAAGTTAAAAAAAAATGCACTGACACTGAAATACCAGAGTATAATATTAAAATGAGGCCTACATTTCAATCAGGAGTGATGGATTTTCAAGTTAACCTTTCCAAGATTCTCAGTGTCCAGGGGACAGGCCAGCATGCCTGCAGGCTGGGGAATGGACTTGGCACCACAGTCGGTGAGTGGCCAGACTGGGGCCTGGAAGATGAGTGCTGGCCATGCCTACGGGGCTCCTTCAGGACACCGGGCATTGTTGGACATTGCGCCCAACCCAGCTGCCTGAGTCATCAGTCGAGAGTGAGAAGGAGGGTGGAATTACAAAACCATATACTTCTCAACACCTTCCTTTTTGAGGAAATCAACATTTTAAAGAATACTTGAGGTTTAAATTCTTCAAGTAATTCTTTTTTATCATTTTATTTAAAATATAATGACTTATGCTTTAATCATAAATTTAAGCTCCTTTGCTGAGCTCTGCAGCACCGTCACTTTACAGACTGTCCAAGACCCTTGGTTGCCGCTACTGTAAGAGGAGAGCTTGGTGACCAGGTGAAGATACACCCTTTCCATGTGGGCTGGGGAGCTGCAATCACCCTTGGTGTTTTTGTACTGTATTCTCCTGAGTGCCTTTAACCTCTGAAAGCCTTGTGGTACTTTCTAAATGACAATAATATACACAATTTTAAATTCTGAAGTACTTGATGTCAGCGTGAGGGAAGTCAGCTGCAACGCTCTCCATGACGTCAAGGAGATAAAGCGCATGCGCAAAGTGGAGAATGAACGATGGCTCTCTTTATGAACAAGGATGAAATTTTGGAGCTCAAAACCATGACTTATGAAAAACTAGTACTGTTTTTTTTTTTTTGAGAAAATAGTTTATTTTCTGGCCACCAGAGCTTCAACCTCAAAGCTCTGCTTCTGCTCAGCTCCTTGCAGGACCACTGGTGACACAAGCAATTTATTCACCTGATCATCCATTTATGGGGCATTGAGCATGGGTAGGTTTTGGTTTTTCATGGTTATTTGTTTCTGTACTTCTGCTTCTCTTTTTCCACACAGTGGCTCATGGTCAGTTCTATGTGTAGCTGAATTATTGCCAACTGTCCCAGAGTTTTCAGGGCTGGGGATTTAGCTTAGTGGTTCTGGCGCCTGCTTTGCAAGTACAAGGACCCAGGTTCAGTCCCTGGTAACTACATTCAACAATGCTGGGTGTGAAGACTTCTGCTTACCAGCAATCAGTACCACATACTACAGTGCAGGGCATGGTGGCTCATGCCTGTAATCCCAGCACTTGGGAGGCAGAGGCAGAAAGATCGCTGTGAGTTCAAGGCTGAGCTCAAGGCCAGTCTGAACTACAACAGCAAGACCCTGTCTCAAAAAAAAAAAAAAAAAAAGAACAGTTTTCAGGAATAGTACTCTTGCCCACCTCCTACCTTATGCCTCATCTAAGTCAGACACAGAGGTACAAAGGTGGGAATTATTGGGACATAAGTGTGTTTTCCAATACGTGATATAACAGGATCGCAGGGGTGGTGAGGAGCCAGTGCATAGACTCAGAAGCCACTCTGGGGAAAGTTCTTCCATCAGTCAGGAAAATTACAAGCAGGAGGCTTGAATTTTTATTGATGCCTATCCAAAGTTGAAGTTCTTTTCTACTGTGTGTAGAACTATAAACATGTTGTGTAGTTTTGGTCTAAAAGAGAATTTCTCAGGGCATAGCCTTGCAATCATCTCTAGTGTGAAGGGGACTATATCTCCAACACCTGTGAGGGCAGTTGGGGAGAGATGTTCTCACATGTGATAACATCCTAAGGCTCCTCATGACATCATCAAACATGGTTTGGAAACTAATGGCAACTTGTAAGGTAGGTAGTAAAGTGGGGGATCCAAGTGTTTTTTTGATTTTTCTCTGTAGAAGATATGACATTGTTGCCACCTGGAAAGAGGATCAGATTATACAGAAGAAAGTGTAAAAAAGAGAGCATGATCAAAGCAGGAAGCATATTAATTAAAATAGTGATATTTTTCTAGCTCTTGTATTTTTTGTGTATTTACCATCCTTCTAATGTTTAATATATTGTGACTTCTTTGGGAATTTCAAATGAATATTTTCACTTTATATCTGATTTTATATTAAAGTTTAATATTCTTTTTCTTAAAGTGGATCAACCCCAAACTGAGCATCAGGCCACACAAAAGCAAATCCATCCTTGCCCTTCAAAAAAAAGAATATCACTTTAGATAAATGTGAAACACATATTTTCCTACCAGCAAAGGAGAAAAAAAAATATGGTAAGGAAAAATTCCTAACAGCAAAATAACTTGAAGCAGGAAAATCTAAAAAAACAGCTAAAATTCTATGAAGAAGCACAAATACCCCAGACTGTACTTAGGCTTGTACCTTCATCCTTGCTCAGCCATTTCCTTGCAGCATCAGTAGCATTCCAAGGGTTCAGCTGGGACACAGCACCAAATAGACTTCTAGAAAATTGCACCAAGTATCCTCATTCAGAGCCTGCTACTCCCTTTGAAGACCTCAGATAGGCTTCTGGAGTTCCAGGCTGAGAAAAGAATCCCAGTTAGGCCCTGTCCTCCAAGACAGTTTATCTCTTGTGACAGACACTGTCCTTCATGAAAGATGAGAGCCGTAGACCTGGGACATGACGGCCTTGGGACTGTACATTTTCCCATCATGAGGGTGAAACTGACCTGAGCTATCAGACACCTGCTGGCTGGGTGGTGTTTGTCTGTGTTAGGCATATAGTACCTTTTCCCTCCCTGGTCTAATCAATAATATCCCTGATCCATTCATTTGTCATCTATTGACTCATTCATTAATGCCAGGAGAAACTAAAGCAGTTTCCCATAAAGGGAAAAACTCTCCTTCTGCTCCATCATCCTTATTTGAGTGTGGTCTTATCTTGCTCATTCTACACTGTTACTCTGACACCAGCAGTTGGCCCTCTCTTTGGCCCTGGGAACCCTGACTTTCTCATGCTAAGTCTGCTTACACGTTCTTTCTTTGTTCAGTGTCAAAATCCTGGAGCTCTGCAGAGGTCCCTGCACTTTACAGTCTTCTGGGCTCTGCCTTGTTTCCCATCCTCTGTGTGGCCTTATTCTTGCTCCTGATGAAGACTCTAGTTTCCCGGTTTGGAGTCCTATTGTGGGAGGAATTTTCTTCCTTTTTGCCCAAATCTCTACAAGATAGTTAATCATGAATGTCAACTTCATTGGCTTGAAAGATGCAAAGGAAATTACTAAAGCATCTAGGAGAGACTAGACAGGTCATGCAGATATGACCCTGAAGGCTATATCCATGATGCCATCTTTGGCACTCTTCCCCTGTGCTGTGTCTTTGGGCCACCATAATCTAAGCAGCTTTGCTCCACCATACCCTTCTGCCATGGAGCCAGCTAACCCCACTAACTTTCATACTTTGAAACTATGAACCATATTAAACTTTTCCTCCTTTAAACAGCAAGTGTTCTGTAAACAGGAAAGTTGACCAATACACTCTCCTAATTCTTTCTGTTCTTTTTGATTCTGATGTGCATTTTTGAGGGAGTCTTTAGCTTTCTTCTGCCTTTATGCTGCCTTCCATTAGTGCCAAGAAAAGGCACTTGGCCACCTGCAGTTCCATTTTGTTTTTCCAAACACCTGCATTTGCTCATTGCCTCTGAAAAACACAGCCATATTCCAGCCTCTTCTCCACTGAGTCTCCCAAGCTCACCTGCCCAACACCAGTACCAGGACAGGATTTGGTGTCTGTGTTTATGAGAATGGAACAGTTGGGAGTCTGGCTCAACTTGTCCTAAAGCTGTGAGATCACTAATGTCTCGTGACACCCAGCTTTGTTATCTAGGCCCCTAGGCTCACTTAAGCCCCTCTCTATTAGTCAAAAAAAAAAAAGAGTTGACTTCCTAAGACCAAGAATGCCATGGGCAAGAGTTGACTTCCTAAGACCAAGAATGCCATGGGCAAGAACTTGTAAGAGATTTTGAAGGGTGTACTCTCAGATGATTTGTGAACTGACCAGGCATGAGAAAGTGGTCACATACTGATCAAAAAGATAGTTTCATCTTTGTTTACTTCTGGATGGTGATATATTTGTTTGGTTTTTCAGAATTAGAATGTAGAAATGGCTGGTATATTAATGAAAAACTTCCAAACAGTTTATATTTAAAATAATGTAAATATTTTGATATAAAGCAAATCAAGAAGAAAAAAATATTTGATAACAAAATGTTCACGGTTTGTTAAGCATAGAGTTTTGGTTACTGCAGAAATGTCTGAGAGTGTTTCCTCAAAGCTTGAAGGAATGTCAGTGGGAACTACAATAAAAGCTACTTAAAAGACTGTCATCAGATACCCTGCCTAGGAAATTAAGTTGAAAGGCTGGTAAAGAATTAAGGATAATTCCAACTTCAAATGTTGAGATTTCCAAATTTTCCACTTCAATTAGATTCCAACGAAGTGAGAACGTACTGAGAAATTCAGCCTTATCTTAATCAGACAGGTAAGTTGAGAAAATATGGGGTAATGGGAAAAAATGAGAATTAAGTTGTGTCTTATACTGGTACAAATCCCCATTATGGAGTGTAATCGTGATGTGTATATTTAATGTACCAATAAAGATTAAAAAAAAAGAAAATATGGAGTAGTAGGAGGGAGCAACTTTCTGGGTGACAAAGCACCCAGGGCTTTCTCAAGCTCATTACAGTGGTGACTTTCACCTGGAATCATAACATTTATGAATAACAGCTAATGCCATGTCTGATCAAAGGGACATAGGTCAAAAGGACATGGCTAAAAGGGTCAGTCTACATTCTAGCCCATGTTTCTCTCTGAATTCTGATTGAATCCATTATCACAAGGCCCCTATGAAGGTATAGCTGTCCCCAACCACTTGGCAAGTTATGTGACACTTCTTAAATTTCATCCTCTGTTCATATTACTAATTCATTTGGATCAGTTGTGCAGTAATTACTCTTAAGCTCCTGCTGACCAGATTCATACCTCCTTTCTCCTTTTACCCCCTTTCTAGATATGAGCTCCTGAGTCTTGATTCTACTTTCAATACGATGTCCCCGAACACAGATGAAGAATAAGTGTATATTTAAGATTAGGTATAGTGAATGGAGCCAATACTTTTTTTTTTAACTAAGTCAAAATCAAAGACAGAGACTTAGTCTAATTGAGTCATTAATTGAGGAGAGTACCACATAGACTAAGGGGAGATGAAGTGAAAGTGTGAGTGTGTTGGGGTGGTGGGGGTGGGGTGGGGGTGTGTGTGATGTGTGGGGTCCAAGCAAAAGGTGAGAAGCATTCTGAGATAGAATTTACAAGAAATTACTCACATGGACAATCTGTTGTAGTCTCATCAACCCATGTCTAAAAATCAAATTGCACTTTCTCTTAATATTATATTTTGACAGTATTGTAACATAACTGGTAACATAACTTCCAGTACTAATGACCCTTGATCACATTTCCCTGGCTACTTGTTCATGTGTTTTAATATATGAGCGGTACTGGTTATTTGTTGCCATGTAACAATTGCTCACGAGTTGTTTGGAACTTATTACATTTACTGTCTGTTCCATACTTGCTGTGAGCCTGGATCTCTCCCTGGCTTACTTGCTTCCGGTGCACAACGTTCTCACAGTTGTTCGCAAGGCTGAAGTTCCCCAGGATTCTTGGGTTCTGGTGGGTGTTGGCAAATTCAGGTCTTCTCAGTGTGTTCCCCAGAGACCATAATCTGGCCTGCACTTTCCCAGGGAGTGAGAGGAGGGGTCTGTTTGAGGCAGCACTGTGCCAAGAGCCTCTGGGTTTAAGAAGTAGCTAGCCATAGAGTAGCCACAGAGTGGCCTCCTGCTGCTCCTGATGAGTCTGTCTTGGGGTTTACACCAACCCTAATGCTTTCCCAGGTAGCTCTCTGCCTAGAGCCAAACCCACTTCTCTACATGGCCTGATCACATTACCATCATGAATGCCACAGTCTTTATATCCCTTCAGGCTGAGCTCTCCATCCTTCTCTCCCCTCAGCTGCAAGGGTGAAGTTCTTCTCTGCAGAATTCCATCCTTCCCACAACTGAGTTGAAAAATTCAAAATAACTTGCCCTTAAACCCTAGTCCTACATATCTGGTCTTAGAACATCCCACGTGGAGGACATCAGTGGTCAGTCAGAGGGTACCACACTGGCCCACTTTCTTTTCACCTTCCTTCTTGTACGGTCAGTGGAACAGAAGACCAGCCAGGTGTTCCTGCTGGCTTCCTCCTGAAAGCAAGGCCTGGTTTTTAGTACACATCTCAGATCAGTGGTTCTTGGGCATAATTCAGAGGGCCATAGGCCAGGCAAATGTCCAGCTCACATGGAGAACACCTGAGCCTGAGGCATCTCTAGGTGAGTCACTTCCCCATGGAACTGGGAGAGAGGCCTCTCTGGGACCAAGGGATGATTAGAATGTGTTCTGGTCTCTATCTCATAAGGCAATAAACCCTTTGAGATCTCAGAGTATCTGGCCTTTCATCTTCAAATTCTAGTTGCCACCAGCACTCTGTGGGGTGAAAGAGACACTGGAGGCCTGGCTATATTCTCTGCAGCTACATTCTCTTTCCTGTAGGATGAACCAGCCCTAAGCATACATTGCTCACCTTTATGTCTTTCAAACTTCCAGTAGCACTTTCTTCTATGGCCCCAAGAGTCTAACTGTCACTGTGCCCAGTTCTCTAATTGTCACCATGGCAGGAAGGCTGAATCATGGCAGGAGTGTGAGACACACATGTCCCTACTGGGCAGAGCTGTCTTCTCTGAAACGTCCACCACCTCCAACTCCACTCAGAGTCACCAAGAGGAAGAGGGGGAGTTTTGTATAGATGCCTGTGTGGCGACCATCTTGCCCATGTCTGTCCTCATTCCTATCACCCAGCTCTAAGGAAGCACCGGGTAGCGTGTGTCACTTTGTGAAGGAACAGGATGGTTAGGAAGATGAAGGGGGGCAGAAATCCTTCCCTGTGGTCCAAACAGAAGAAGAGCTCTGTGTGAAGAGGCTAGAGTGCAGAGAATCTCAATCATAAAAGGGGGAAGAATAATTTTCCTTGCTTTAGTTTGGTTTGTGAAAAATGAAAAGAAACCAGATGAAAGTACTGCCAAGTATACATCGAGGCACTTCAAAGAATTTTTATTTTTTTCAATCACAGCAGACAGGAAACCCCAGACTCTAGACTTTCTATTTCTATTTCAATTACAAATCTCCAAGTTGCTGATGGTGCAGTCTTTCCTACAGTTTGTTTGGAGAAAGCAGCAAACGTATGAAAAGGAAAAACTGTATTTTACCCAAACGAGCTCCCTGAATTTGGAGAGTATATGATTAAGTGCAGCCGTGTTGGGACCAGAATCATTTCACATTCCTGAAGGGTGATACTCTGTGACTCTTTGTCAAGGGCCTGGCAAGAGCCTGGACCAATGACTGGGAAAGAGAATTTAAAAAATAACAGAGAATGGGGTGGAGGGAGGGAAGGCAGGCAAGCCAGCATGCAGAGGCCCTCGGCAGAATTTGTCAGCCCACAGGACCCTGCAGGATTAGACCTAGGCTTGCTCAAGCCGCAGCAGCTCTGTCCTGGGACCCACCTTGCTCACCCCAGCTGGGTGCCTGGTGTGGAAAGCACATGTGATCGATGCACTTTCCCTCCTGTTATGACCCGTAAACTAAGGAAGTGTGAAATTCCTTCCTCCACAGCATTAGAGGAGCATCTCTGGTGGCTGGCCTGAGTCCCCTGGGAACCTGGGGGAGGCAGATGTGTATATAACGCCACCCAGCAGTGAAGGAAGGACCAGCCTGAAATCACCAGCTCTTAGGGATGCTGAGTGGGCAAGAAGGCTTCACAGCAGAAACAGGATCCAATCTGGGTCCTGAAAGGTGATGAGTTTGATGACGGATAAGGAAGGAAAGCATTCCAGGAGGAGTGAGGACCAACCAGTCTTCCTAAATGCATTTTGTTTGGAAATGAAAGTGTTTTTGCCTCATTTCCTGATCTGAATGGATGGAAGGAATGACAGTTTTCAGTTGGCTTCTTTTGCATTGCTCTGTTCTCAGGGGCTTCCAAACAGCCCCTGCCTCACCCGGATGCTGCTTCTCACTGTCTGGAGCTGGGGTGTCTTGGAGAGCGCACCCTGTAGTCGGGAGCCTGGAGCTCTCCCTACGGCTGTGCTGATGAGCTGCTCTATAGTGACTGCTGAGTCATGGGATCTCTCCAGGGGCACTAAGCCCTTCCTCCATGGAACCTGCCTGGTGTGTACCCTGGGACTCTGAAAAGGCACTTCTCGATTTTGGAGCACACACCAATTACTGGGCATCCCATTGTCCTTCTTCTCCAGCCACATGTAAATTCCTAGGACATAGCACACATGTTCTTGTTTCTGAGTAAACCTCATGATAGAGGCCCACACTTCCATGGGTGCCCTGCCTGCTGGGTGAGATAGGGTCAAGATCAAGGTCAAGGTCAAGTTCAGCAAAGTGGATGCTGTTGTTTCCATGGTGTTGCCTTAGCAAGCTCCTGATTTCTCAGCCTTGTATTCTCCAGATGTTTCTCCAAAGTGGTGCTAGGAGAGGAGTCCAGCCACCACTCTCCTTTCTGCACTGGTGATAAGTTCCCCTAGGACTTACAGTGAACTGCTGGGCATTCTGAGCTGTCCCAGACCACAGGGGATCTGAAATCGCTGCCATCTCAAGGCTGTCTGTCTAGTGTTATTGAGAAAGAGTCTTTGCTATTTAATATTTAATGTCTATAGGTTAGGCTGCTTGTGTGGTGGAGGTACCTGTGGCATAATGCATTTCTTAATGGTGGCTGAACCTATGTATTTCTAGTCCCACATACTTTTACCATATATATATATATATATGTGGCATGGTCTTGTAGTTCAATCTGGTCTTGAACTCACTATAGAGCTCTGGCTGGCCTCTAACTCATAGCAATCCTACTGTTTCAGCAATCCTACTGTTTCAGCCTCCTGAGTGCTGGAACTACAAGCATGCACCACGATGCCCCAACAAGTCCCAAACACTTTTGTGATATGATTTGATTCATCTCTGTAGGGGGATAGGTTGGTGTTCACTCTCAGTGAGCCAGGGCAGAGCCTTATATGTGTTTTGGCCAGTGGGAGCCTTGGAGGAGATATAGCATGAATGGCAAGACTGGTATGGAAGGTGCCCTTCTTTGTCTGGCTCCCTCTTTCTTGGGATGGTCACCACATGTGGGGAAACCTAGGCCTCATGGCATAGTCATGGATGAGTGGGATCCACATCCACAACCAGTCCTTCAGCCAAAAGCCACACAGAGAGTGATGTCTCCTCAGATGATTTCAGATATTTGCCTTTGAGTCTTGTGTCTGAGGTCCCAGAGACACAGGCAAGGGGGGGTCATACTTGCTGCCTCCTATCTGAATCTCTGGCCACAGAAAGTGTGAGGAACAATAAAGAACTGTGTTTTAAGACACTAATTTTGGGGTCACTTGTTATGCAGATAACCGAGACACAGAGTTCTTGAGAGCATTGAGTATAAGGGACATAATGGGCCAAGACCTGTCCATGCCATTAAAAGAGTGCTTGGGAGATTTGAGAGATTTGCACCAAAGGTGTGCCTGCCTACCAAGCACCCTGGGCCACTGGTTAAGGGGCATAATGGCACCCACATACAGGGGCATACACTTCTGCATTGTGTTAATGCTATATGTTTACTCAGAGGCTCACACTTTGTGAAATCAAGTCAACTCAAAGCTTATTGAATTATGCATAATAATAGTTTTATAAAACTCCCCACCTTAAGAATTTGACACGTTCTTGAATCTACAATATCATCACAAGTGGGTAGGGTGGAAAAGATGATGCGGCAGCTCCACTCCTACTCGCTGGGGATTCTGGTGATCGTGTGTACATGCTGGTAATAGTTAACAGCTCCTTCATTGAAGCTCAAGTCATTTAAGGAATTAGCTGAAGAAAGGTGAGAAATAATGTTTTTGGAGACGAACCTGGTCCCAAATGCCAACATTTTGTGTTAATGTTAGACATCTGGAATAAAACAACAAGGATGTGCATGACATCACAATAGCAGTTAAGAATCCCAGAGAAGAAAGAGCTTCCAAAGAATGTGCTCCACGGATGCCTGACAGTCTCTGCTGGGTAGGGGCTTGTGGGAACACAGGGCACTCTGTGCTTTTACCAATGCTGTAAACAAGTGGCTGTTGATAGATGGCCATGGCACATACGGTGCGATTTGAATCTTACTCCTCTGAAGACTTCCTGAGAAAGTGCAAAGAGTCAAACTTACTAGAGGTGCGTTAGAAACACGCGCTAGGAGGAGGGACAGAAACACTGGAGCAGTGTTTTATAAATAGAAAGCTTCCTCCCCTCAGGTCATTTGCTGCCCTGTGGGTCTCAGGGCAGCTCCATCTGCCCCGACCGACAAGATGTCTTATCTCTGGTTCACCACTGAGCCAGCTGAGCTGTGCAGCTTGACACACATGTCTGGAGTCGTGGGTTTCCCTGACCTACTAATGGGATTACCCCACTTTGGGGAATGTTTGAATATTTATCATTGTTCCTATAAACTTGTGAACTGCTTTTCAGGGTTTGAAGATGAAGAGATAAAGTTAGAGCCTCAAAAAGGTCAAGGAGGTAAGTTTAGGGCTGATGACAAGGTCTTTTTTACATTAAAATGATAGTGGTCATATATGATTTTCCCTCTATGAAAAAGTTGTGCACTTCTTTTTTTTTTAAAAGGTGAGCTAGGAAGCTGCACCTGGTGACGTGCCTGCTTATGACCTAAGCACCGTAGGAAGCTGAGGCAGGAGGAGCACAAGTTCAAGGTCAGCCTAGGCAACTTCATGACCTAGTGAGACATCTCTCAAAGTGAAAAAAAAAAAAAAAAACTGGGTGGGGGAGGTAGCACAGTGTGAAGGGCCTGGGTTCATGCCCTGTACCATAGACACACATACACATACACATGCACATACAGAGGAAGCAGTCATTTACATATATATATATATGGGATGGGAGCACTCCTCATTATAAAAATCCTGTAACTTACCTGACATTGATCTTATGAACTGAAAAATAGAAAACGGACTATTAGAGTCTACTACTATTCCACCCCAGATGAGCCTGGTTTCATCAGAAACTAGATCACTATGACACAGAGGTGTGCATATCAGCTGAGTTTAACCTGTTCACTAACTTTAGAACTAGAAGCCTTTTCCCATGCAGAAACCACAACTCCACAAAGCTGTCACAGATGAGAATAAAACTGGTCTAGCAGTGCACAGGGGAAAGGTTAGCTGGACAACCAGGAAATAGACAGGCAGGTATTTTCTTCAGCATTTACCAAAACATTTTTTATGTAGCAATGTATTTCTGATGAATGAAGGCACAGATCTGAGTCCAATAAGTGTGGTTTGAGCACTCTTCTACAACACACTCACATGCACACACACATCTACAAACAAAAGAAATAAAAGCATGAACAAGGTAGATTAAATCCCGTAGGCGAGGGGATCTTATTCTATTACCTCTAGAGATTTCATAATTATCTGAAACATAGACGATCTCCATTACCATGACGTGAAGGACTCCAGTTCCCATCAAAGATTTAATCTAATCTTGGAAAGGGGCAGCTGCGCCTCGTTTTGCGGTACAATCCTTGTTTACTTGACATGATCTGCAATGAGTGTCATTGAGAGGAGCGCTCTAAAGCAAAAGAATCAACAGAGGCGGCAGCGAGAGTCTTCAGAGCCTCCGGGAACAGTAACGCTTGAAAACCTTCTGGGCCACGGCAGCTGGACAAGATGAGCTTGTTAGAATCAGAACTTGCCATCTTGGGCACTCTTGGCTGCTCTGCACTTGGGTTGACTAGTTGGTCCAGAGTCCAGAGACAGGGAGACTCGATTTCTTCAGCCTTTTAATGCCTCCACTCACATAACCTGGATATCCTATTTTCTTCCTGTTTTCCACAATAAGAGAAATGAACTAGGAATATGCCCATGATCCTGGGAACCATAAGGAAACTTGATAATTGAAATGGACTTGGCTGTGAAGAGCCACCTATGTACCAAACAGAGGTTATGAAAATTCAGATTTAAGGCACAGAAGAGAGGCAAAGATAGCTACCAGAGTCCCACACTCTTTTGTTTTATTCTCAGCTGAGAAACAGGGTATGGTGTGGGGAGTATGAGCATGGGGTGACTTGTGAAATACACAAGGCTTAGGTAAGCTGGGTCATGTTAAATTTACATATTATACCTCAAGGCCTCCTCACTTTCCCCTTTAAAAAATCTCTGACTTCCTATAGATTTAGGAGTAATAGTTACCAAAAATAAGAATTATTATTTAGGAAGTGAATTCAGAATTCTCTACCGGGAAGTTATTATTCTTGATGGTTTTGTTAAATTCGGTGCATGAATCTGGGACTGGCTACATAATTTTCTGGGTTGAGAGCAACATGAAAATGAAGAATTTCATGCACAAAATCTACTGAGAACTGACAGAGAGGCCCTCATGGATCTGAGGCCTTGGGCAGCTGTGCAGGTCACATAACCATGAAGTCTGCCACATATAAGCCAAAGCCTGAAAAGGAATAAAGTGGTCCTTATGCTTGGTAATCAAATGGAGGTGACTGAAGTGGAGGAAATGATGTAAAAGCTCCACAAGGGCAGGTATAAGTGGTGTTTCGCTTACCATTCTGCCAGAGCTCTTTGATACTTGCAGTAAGAGAAGTAAGAAAAAGTAAGGAAAAAAATCCTGAAAATAAAAACATTGCTTCAGGGTCTATTACTATTTACATAATTATTTTCAAATATGCACAACTATATGTTGCAAGACATATAATATCTGTAAGCCTGTTGGAGGAGACAAGACTGAACTCATTATACGAAGTTAATTTCATGTAACTGTGAAAACTATCAGAATCAGCATGGAGTCATTTGTACCAAATCCTAACCAAAAAGTAATGATGAGAGGTTGCAAAGGCATGAATCTCATCCATGTATGCCTAATAACAAGAAATATCACACACTCTCTTTCAGAACTTCAGTTTTACATAAAAGCACTCTGCAAGAGTCTGTCTGACTAACCACTGTGTGGCCTCCTCTGTCCTGTTATTGATCTTTGTATCCAACTACTATTATGTAAAACAACTTACATAGACTTTGTTTTGCTGTAGAGACTTTCCCTTTTCTCAGCCTTATGGAATGTGCTGAGTATTTCCTATGTCATGTGTATCCCCATTACAGTGTATTAATCCTCCAGAATCTGTTGTTAGATTGATATAATAGACATAGAGAGATATAAAGACATAAAGAGAGAATTGTCATATCAAAAGCATTCAGAACTGACCAGTTGAATTAAGCTGTGCTTTGGACTTCTTATTTGTCTTCCCAAATAGCTGACCATTTGATTAACATCTAAAGGCTTCGTTTTTACGGGAGGACTTATTTAACCTAAGGAGAAATCAGATATCGAGAACATCTGTTCTGTCTCTTCTTGCCTCCAAGCCTCTCCTTTCTTGTCTCCTTCTTCTCTCCCGACCCTGCAAATAGTTGCGTGGTATAATATTTGTGCAAATAGTTGCGTGGTATAATATTTCTGGTTTTTGGGCTCTAACTATAGCCATCATTGGACATCCAAACATTTCATCTTACAAAAAAGACTAAGCTTGGTATTTAGGGTGCTGTGTCTGTTTTTATAGGGATATTGTAGTGGCATTAAATACTAGTCTGACTTAATGTTACTGAGGAAACCCTGGCCTTGGACAGAGTACAATGGTACCTTGGTTCACAAACTTAATTCTTTCCATGATTCTCATTGCAGAATTCATTCCATGGCACTTGCAATTTGATTGCAATTGGAATTGTGGAATGAGTTCTGTGGCCAGAGCCATGGAAAGAATTAAGTTTGTGAAGAGAGATATCACTGTACATATAAGAGGAAATATACAAATTCACCTGTAGTCAGATATAGTGGCACATCACTTAATAGAAGGCTGAGGCAGGAGAACTCCAACTTTGAGGCTGGCATGGGCAGCTTAGCAAGACCCTGTCTTAAAATTTTGAAAACAATGGGGAAGTAGGAGGGTGTTCATGTATCATGCGTAAAGTCTTGAGTTCAGTATCTAGTACTGAATAAATAAATAAACAAGTAAGTAAATGCACTACTAGGTAACTGTGCCCTTGTAAATAGCACTTTACTTCAGCTCAGTCCTAACGATGTGAATTTTAACAGTCAAACAAACCCTACTCTGAGATCCTGCTGCGAGCAGCCAGCAGGTTGCTAATATGGAGGATCCTTGACTTCATGATGAATTATAATTTGCTGAACACTTTTTTGGAGAGGAAGATATGCACAAGGGTTAAGATCCCACATGTAGATGGGGTTTGATTCACCTGCAGGGTCACATAGGGCACTGCGGCCTCACACAACAGCTTTTTATGAGCCGTGAGTGTCTGTCTCCTCAGAGCAGCCTCTACAGTTCTACCTCCAGTCATTTTGTCCTCGGGAGGCAGAACATGGTTCCACTGGGTAAAAAGTGGTTGGTAGTGAAACATACTTTCGCTGATCAAACACTAATTTTATTAGGTTTTTCCAGGACATGGCATTGCCAAATAAAATACAGGACACCCAGTTAAATATGAATTTCAGATAAACAATTAACTTTTAGCCAGATATGCTGGCACATCCTTGTAATCCCAGCACTGTGGAGGCTAAGGCAGAAAGATTGCCGGTTCAAGCCTACTGAGGGCAACTTCACAACTTAGCAAGACTATCTCAAAGAAAATAGAAAGTAATAGGATAGAAGATGTAGCTCAATACAAAGGTTCTGCGTTGAATAAGAACAACAAAAAACAAGAACAAACAAAATCAAACAGGTAAGTTCAAGAGAGGTAGCTTCACTATGAAATATAAGGAAGTACAAACTATCAAACCTACCAAGCACTTACATAGTTAGAATTTTGTAAAGAGTACTTGATAAAATAGTTTAAACCACCCTGTGATCTCTTCCTCATCTGCTGAGGCAAGGCTAGAGCTAGTCATGTTTAGTCAACAGGAGACCACCATTGCTAGGTGCAAGAAAAATGTTAAAGCTTTATTATACCTACTCTGACTTGAGTTCAAAACTGTCCAATGCCCAGTATTACTAAAAAAACCAAAACAAAACCTTAAAACACACAGATAAAATGTTAGTATCTCCCAAATACTGAATACACATCATTATATTAAAACTTTATTTGTTGTTTGTCTGAACTTCACATGTAACTGGGTATCTTCCCATAACCCCTCTAATTCTGGCCTCCATCAAAGCATGGAATTTAGCAGAACATGTTTTGGAGACTATTTAGACTTTATAGTACCGCACTTCTATTCATGTCCTTTGGGAAACTTATCCCAGACCATAAGGGACGTCAGAGATTGGTGGCAGTTTACTGTATGCCAGGCATTTTTCTAAGTGCTTTTTAAGTATCACTAACTCTTAACAAACTAATCAGTAGGTGTTACCATTCACTCATTTCACAGAAAGAACAGGCACAGAGAGCTTAATTTTCCCAGAGATACAGAGTTAGGAGCCTTGATTGAAACAGGAATCTCTGCATGCAGTCTGGTAACCACTTTTTCAGGCTTCTGGGAGGGCTACATCAGGACTACAGCAAGCATCTTGGTTTTTGAGTATGATGATCACTATGATGATGATGATGGTGATGGTGATGGTGATGATGATGACGACAATGATGACGATGATGGTGATGATGACGACGATGATGATGACGATGATGATGTTATTTATGATGATGGTGATGATGATGATGATGATGGTGACAATGATGATGACAATTCCAGCATACAGCACTGTACTAGTTCTGGAGAGAGTGAAGATCCAGGCAACTGTACCTTTCAGGCACTCAGGGGTGGTGATCACAGCTCTGATGCCAGCAAACCATTACTGTGTGTACCAGACTAAGTGTGCACTGTTAGGGTCATGCAGAAGAAGTGCCCTGATCTCTGCCACAGAAGTTGACAGCTACCAGTGACACCTTCCTCTCACATGAGACAAGAGTGATACAGGTCACCATGATGAACAAGTGGATTAGAAGTACCAGAGGTGTCACAGAGGTCACCATGACCAATCCTGACTTCTCACCTCTCCAAGATAAATATCTGGTTGTTTGTTTTTCCCCAAAACATGCAGTGGCAACACTAGATAGCTAAATATACTTCTATAAATATACTGTTGATGCCTAAATTCAATAGTGTATATCCCTGCATTGTCTCTCCCTGTTTTTTAAAAAAGTATTATTATTAAATGCTGGTGTATTTCCCAACATTTTAGTAGAATATATTTACAGGATTAGTTATATTAAGAATGTAAGTATATGAACTTGGATCTTCTGTCAATGTTTACAAAATCAAAGGATCTCAGGGTTGACAACACCTCCAAGTTTGGTCTCTAGAACCCGATTAGGATCTGAATTGTTCTCTAGAACCTGATTAGGATCTATATTGTTCTCTGTGTCCCTCCGGCCAGGGCTGGATATTATTAAGAGCACAGCTGCTTATGCACCTGTCACTCAAGCTAGTACAATGTTTTTCTTGTCAGGCATTTTTTATTTACACTGTAACATCAATTTTACATCTTATACTACATTTTATTCAGAAAGCAGTGAATGTATTGAGAGATAGCTAGATTGTAAAGTGCAAATTTTTACATTTTCTTTAAGTATATATTCTTTGGATAAAGTCTTGTCATTCTTCAAACTTGTAATTTCATTGTTTTCTCTCCCTTATTTTCTGTTCTTTCTTGTTTCCACTGTAATCTTTATTGCTTTTTTCCTTCCACTTACAATAGGTTTAAATTGGCTATTTTTTGTCCATTGTCTTAAAGTAGAAAGTTAGGTTGTCAGTTTCTGATCTTCTTGATTGTTCTGGGCATTGACAGCTGTTCATCTTTGCGGAAGTGATGCATTAGCTCCATCCTGTGAGTTTTGGTTTGTTAGGTGTTCATTTTCATCAATCTTAAAGAATCATCTGATTTTCCTTCATGATTTCTTTTTTGACTCATCATTTATTGATGAGTGCATTTTTGTTTTTGTTTTTATTTGGAATTCTCCAAATTTCTTTCTGTTATTGATTCTTGATTTTGTTCTCTGATCAGAAGACACATTTGCATTAGTATGAAAATATTCTACTATTATTGTTGAATCGTTTATTTCTCCTTTCAATTCTGTCAGGTCTTTTTCATGTATTATGGAGGCCTGTGTGTTGGGAGGATATGCAGTACATTCCCTTCACTGTGGAGAATGTGTTCCAACACATGTCCTATAGTGGATATCCAAAAAGTCAGAGGGCACTTAACCCTCCATAAAAGTGTATAATTCTGTGAGGCCCATCTGATAAATGAGACAGCTTACTAGGCAGGAGTATGTATGCTACGGGCACATTGAGCAAGGGGGGTGGTGCAGGGCCAAGCTGGGGTGCAGTGGCACAGAGCAGCCTTGTCATGCTCCTCAGGACTTAAAAATTATTTTTGGAATCTTCTGTGTGCTATTTTCAGAACAAGGTTGACTGTAAATGACTGAAATTATAGATGGAGGGGTCTACAATGTTTATAATTATATCTTTCTAAATAATTAGACCTTTTACCATTAGTAAACATTGATCTGTGTTTCTAGTACATTTTTATTTATTTTAAATTTATATTAAGGAAGCCAAGACAATTTTCTTATGATTTATGTTTGTATGGAATATTTTTTTCCTGTTCTTTCATTTTTTTACCTTTGTGCCGAAAGCATGAACCCAGTAAATTTTATATGATTGAATTTTGTGTTTCTGTTCATTTGAAAGTTCTCTGCCTCTTGATTAGACTTTTATCCAATCAAAATACCTTACATATAATATTATAATTTTTCCTCTAGTACTTTACATGTTTTTGATGTCTCAGGTCCCCTTTTTGCCTCTGTGCCTTCATTACAGCTTTCTTTTGCATCAAGTGTTGTTTGGTGTAATATTTCATTCTGTTAGTGAATTTTAAACTTATTTTCTTAGTGGCTACACTACAATTTATCATATATACCTTAAACTAACAGGCTATACTGAAGATTTATCCTATTACCAGTGAGATAAAGAAATATTACTCCTACGACCTATTTCACACTATACCTTGTTTCTCTTGAGTACCTTTTGTTGCCTGCTAATGAGCCAGTGCAGGGTTCATATATCCTATTTCTTTGCCTCATAGTTTTGTGTTAATTATGATCAACTCTGAGTTCTGATCACTTTATTTTGTTTGCTTGTTCATTTGAACTTTGACTCTGATAGACAACTGAAGGACGGAATTTCCCACCACAATAAAAATCCTCTCATAGGTTTTTTTATGTGTTTCTTCACAGAGGCTGCATACTCAGGAACGTGTAGGGTCAAGTTTGTTTTCCATGGTTTCTTTGACTGTCTCCTTCCCTCTGCACACCCAGATGTTAGAATCTACTAATTGTATACTGGCTGCTCTTTTCAACAACATCCTGAGGCATCTGTTGTTCCATGTTGGGTTCAGTTACATTTGGCTTCTTGCAGGGGTAGTTTTTAAGGTCAGTGACTGAGGTGTGCTGTGACCCCCTGGATGATTCTTATCTGTCTCTTTCCCTGTTTTTTTTTTTTTTT
>PVIR01013252.1:0-42746 GCA_004026965.1 Petromus typicus
AAAAATGTTTGAATATTTATTGCAATTGCTATTAAAAGTCTTTCATAAGATGATAAGATTTCATTATTAATGTAAACATCCATGTATCTGGGAAAAAATAAGTATAGCATATGTAACTTTAAATTAAGAACAGATTTTCTCTAAGTAATGTACACTATTTCTATTTCTATAATCATTTTAAGCACAAAAGAAACTATCGTGCAAATTGTTTGATTCAGAAACAGTGACTAGAAAATTAATTATCAGTGATAAGATTATTTTTTGGCCCTCTGATGATACTTAACAGAAATAAAACATATGAATGTATTATTTAATTTTGTGAAATATTTATTATTTATAAATATCTGTGATATTTATAAATTATCTGTGATAATGTATCTTACCTAATTTTAAAAATGCCAAAAGCGCTCATTAACATCTCCAAAGTTACTGCAATATGAAATGGAATTGAAAAACTGAGGAACATATTAACTGTAATACTATATCTGAACAAGTTTTGGGGAGGCAAAAACTTGACCAAAATACTTGATCTTGTTCTGTTTACCCACAGCGCTGTGTCATCTGGGCAGCAAGATTGTTTCATCTCCTTCTCCTTTTTCTTATTTATAGGCCGAAAGCTAAATCCTCAGCTGACTTTGTGCCAACTGCAAAATAGTAATAAAATGCTTACAACAAACACACTCCCACCTTAGGAAACCAATGTTTCACTCAAATTTTACTTATTTTGTAAAGGACTTTACCATACATTTGTAAAATTGTGTTTTCTCTGATCATTAATTAGCTTTATTTTGGCTGTACATCATCTCGGGCTGGCAGGAAGGCGGCAGCTCCTGTGTGTTTCAGGTCCAGGCAGTAGGATTTGCTAAAGGTCGTGAGATCTGGAACCAGATCCCTTCTGTGGACTTCTTATTTTTCACTAGCCAAGTGTAAGTTTTCAAGGCTTTTGTTTCTTCCACTATCTGAATTCCTTGCCGGTTGTTCTGCTCTGTGAGAGAGTATATGGCAGAGAGTACTTTGGCCCCTTTCTCTGTCCCTCATTGATTTTTCTTAGGAGAGTGAAGAGTGAGCATTTTAATCAGGTACTGCTCCTGGAGAGCACGGAGGAAATAAGTATATTAATTGGCGTCACACATGATGTAGTTTCCAGTGTCTTGCACAGCATGGGGCACAGAGGGGGTGTCTCCCTCTGCAGTGTGTCATGTGTGCTGCTATCAAGGTGGGAGCTGCTAGGCCCCCAGGGCAGCTCTGCAGGTCCTTGAGTGGGCCGTGCTCACAAGGAAGGAGTCGCCAGCTTTACTCCGCACCACACATCTCTGAGTCTGACGTTAACAAGTAACTCAATACCTTGAAGGCCATTTTCTTCAACTTTAAATTATGAACTTTATAACTTTAATTTAAAAATGTAATTAGTTCATAATATTTGTACATATTGATAAGCCATGGTGGGGCTTTTGGGGTACATAGATAAATGACAAAAATAATCAGCGTGTCCCTCACCTTAAAACATTTAACATTTCTCTGTGTTGAGAGAATTCAAACCTTTCTCTTCAAATAACTTTGAGATGTATGATACATTCCTGTTAATTATGGCCATGGCACTGTGCATCAAAACTCCCTCCGTCTAAGTCTTCCTCACTTATCTTCTTACACAGCAACAACTTGTAATTATATCTCATATCTCTAGTTTGGTGAAGACTAACTTTATGTGTTTTACACCTTTGAAATTTCTAGGTGTGTTACCATAAAAATAAAAAAAAGTAGTCTTATCTACTTTTGATTGAAAGTATTTTAGTTGAGTTATTGAAATAAACTTAATAAAGAATATATAGGGGTCAGGGGTTTAGCTCAATGGTTCTGGCACCTGTCTTGCAAGTGCAAGGGCCCAGGTTCCATCCCTGGTAACCACATAACAATACTGGGTGTGGAGACCCACACCCAGCAGCAACCAGTACCACGTACCACAGTGCCGGGCGTGGTGGCTCACGCCTGTAATCCCAGCACTCGGGAGGCAGAGGCAGGAGGACTGCTGTAATGTGAGTTGGAGGCTGAGCTCAGGGCCAGCCTGTACCACAAAGTGAAACCCTGTCTCAAAAAACCTTAAAAAACCAAAAACTTTTAGTTTCACTGAGCTCCATTATTACTACTAAATATCCATCCTTTATTATATACATGCATAAAATTTATACTGAGAACTTTGGAGCATGGATAAGTAGGAGCTGGGTGAGCTTTGAAGCCTAAAAAACCACAACCTCTGTGCTATTAATTTCCTTTAAGGTCATATTCATTTTAAGTTTTATATTCATTGATTTACTCCTTAACGATAATGCAAATTTCAGAAAGAATCTCTCCTAAGATATTTTTAATGACAAACTATTATCTTTTGTGCTAGTCTACCATCATCATGGTTCAGTTCCTTTCTCCACATTTTTGTTTTTATAGATGGTTTTTGCAATTGTTTAAAGAAGGACTCATAATTTAGTTTCATCTTTTCAGAATATATCAGCCATGGACCACTGAAGAAACTGGAATACCATTATGTATTTGAACAGAGAGAATTTTATATGAAGAATTTTTAATGAAGCATGAAATTGTTAGCTAAGTAATTGAATAGATTAAAAAGTGAGCTATAGTATAAACTTTCACAGAGACAGCAAATACAAGACAGTTACAACTCTTGGGGAAGAGAACAGAATACACAAAACTCGGAAACTCAAAGGAAGGCTCCATGTGGCCCAAAGCCAAGCCTTGAGAAGAGAATACCAGCCAGCCGGTGAAACTGATTTTACAATTGTTGGAAAAACTGAAACATAAGCCAATATTTTTGCATTTTCTTATATAGGTGACAAACATATAGCTAAGGAGATGTTCACAGAAGCAGGAGAATCCAGGGCGACCACAGGAAATGAATAGGAAGGTATAAGATTCTTCTTTCTGTAGACTGCCAGTTTCCTGTAGCATCTCCTATGATCCCAGGTAGATCCAGTTGACAGAGCCAAAATTGGGGCTGCAGTTTATATGCTAATGTCTGAATATAGAGAGGGAGAAGTGGATTGGAAGCTTGTTTTAGTTTTCTTGGAATGCTATTCCAAAATATCTCAGACCAAGTAATTTATTAACAAACATGTACTTCCTTCTCCTTGGGGCCAGGAAGTCTACAGTTAAAGTGCAGAGTTAGCTACTGGTGATGGTGATTTTGATATGTTCTCTTATGACAGAGGGGCCCAACATTCTCCCTCAGGCCTCTTTTATAAGAGAAATAATCTCACTGAGTCTTTGAGCCTCCTGTCCTAATTATCTCCTATACATACCTCTAAGTAACTATTGTAAGACATGTTGGAATTAGATCTCAGTGCAGGATTTTGAAGAGTTACAAATAGCGGCACCATAACAGAATTCAAAAGCAATCGTTTAGTAATCAGCATAGAGAAATATTTCTCTATACTCTTCACTACTCTTTAATTTTATATATCATTCTCTTAAATTTACTTATTTGTTTATTCTAATTGGTATAAGCTTGTGATACACAATAATGAGTATTGGCACATACAAGATGGTACTGCGTCTTATTTTTACTTCCTCTCTTCAGAGTTGCCTCTGCCTCCATCCAGATGCCCAGTCCTTCTTCATGAAATCAACTTCTCTGTCTACTGTCATTTCTCTTTTATAAAGGTATGAATTATTTATGTTTCTGGATCCTTATGTAAAATAAATCATGTAATATTTAACCTTTTGTGTCTGATTTATTTCACATAACACCATAGTCTCAAGTTCCATCATCTTTGTACAGATGAAATGAATCCATCATTCATTATGTCTGAGTGGCACTCAGCCAGAAAAAACAAAAAACAAGACAAAACAAAAAAACTATTTTTATGAAAAAGTAAGGCTGAGAGAGGAAAATGGAAAATGGAAAGACGTCGTCTGCTCCTGGATCAGCAGAACTACTATTGCTAAAATGTACATGTTACAAAATATGATAAAATATGTTTTTAATGTAGTTATAGTCAAAATATCATCAACATTCCTCACAGAACTCAGAAAAATTATACTAATATTTACATGGAACTAGAAGAGACTAAAATATCCAAGGAAATCCTGAGTAATAGAACAAATGAAGAGACATTGTAATTCCAGATTTAGCTACAAAGCTAAAAACAAAAACAAAAACACAGCATTGTTCTGGTACAAAAATATACATGTTGATTAATGGAATGAAACTGAGGTTACTACAACCTTCAGCCATAGGAGTTTTGATACAAACTGATTATCCATATGCAGAAGAATGAATGTAAACTCACTTTTACTGATCTTGTACTAAAATCAAAAGAATCAGTGTGGAAATTCTTCAGAAATCTAGGATGACAGTACCATTTGACTCCACTATTTCCCTGATGAGTATATTCATCAAAGAATTAAAAGCACAGTGACATATGTGCACCTATGTATATAGCAGCACACTTTGTAATAGCTAAATCTTGGAAATAGCCTAGATGCCCATAAATAGGAGATTGGATAAAGAAGATATGTGTTTTTTTTAAATAAATGGATTATTACTCAGCCATAGGAACATTTATAATTAAATGAATGCACCTGAAGGCTGTATTCATAAGTGAAATGAATAGGCCACACACATATCATTTCTCTAGTGTGAGAAAATGAAAATGTAAATGAGTAAGATGTATAATAGGTATTGTGATAAAGGTAGGAAAATCTTCAAAGTGGAAGGGGAACTGAGAAGGAACTCAGGAAAGCAAAAAATGGAAAGAAAACATTTGAAAGTATAAAAAAAAGTTTATGTATATGGAGGGGTAAAGGGGAGGGAGGGATAGGAAAAAGTCAGAGTCAAGATGTATCAGATAGAGGTACAAATTTGAAATGATGAATGTCAAAATAATATATAATTAAAATGTACTGGGGCTAGGGATTTAGCTCAGTGGTTCCGGTGCCTGCTTTGCAAGTGCAAGGGCCCAGGTTTGATCACTGGTAACCACATACAACAATGCTGGGCATGGAGACTCACATCCACCAACAATCAGAACTACATACCACAGTGTAGGGTGTTGTGGCTCATTCCTTTAATCTCAGAACTTGGGAGACAGAGACAAGAGGATTGCTGTGAGCTCGATGCTGAGCTCAGGGCCAGCATGAACTACAAAAGCTAGACCTTGTTTCAAAAAAAGAAAATACTAATAAACATAATTTAAAAAACAGAAACACTAGTTCTTCTAGACAATTAAATTAATTTCTTGATGACACAGTCATTAGACATAGTTTTATAAACAGAACCTCAAACATACAAGAAACAATAGGAAGAATCAACAGAAAGAATTATATCAAATCAAAAACTTTCTACACAGCAAAGGGAACAACCAACAAAGTGAAGAAACAACCTACAGAACAGGAAAACAAAATTCTTTTGTCAAACAGATAACACTTAGAATAGGTAAAGAATTACAAATAATGGCACCCCCAATAAAAACTCAGTTAAAAACTGATCAATGAGCATCAGTAAACACTTCCCCAAAGAAGTACAAATATCCAATAAGTAGTGTTTAGCACTATTGGTCATTAGAACAACGAAAATCAAAATGACCCTGAAGGTAGGTCTTATTTCACAGAGAAGGGCGATAAATAAGGACTATACTCAAAAAGCTGCAAATACTGAAAAACAAACCCTCTATGTTATTATGTAATGTAGACTACTACATTTAGCATGGGAATCACTGAAGATTTCTTGAGATATTAAAAATAGGAATTCCATTCTACCTACATATACTTCTTCTAGACATGTTCCCCAAAGAATTAGGACATCATATTTCAGTGATATAGTTCATCTGTTTTTAGCAGCATACTTCATATTAGATAAAATTTGAAAGTAGTTTATATGTCTATCTGCCAATCTAGGAACAGAGGGTGTCTATTTTCTAGTGTCCTTTAGAACCTCTCTATAATTGTTATTGTTATTTTTCTATTTTTCAAATTTTTCTGATTTTTTTTTTGTTAAGGTAATTCCTAAATATTTAATTTTTAAAGCTAACTTGAATGGGATTGTTTTTCTGATTTATTTTCCTGTGAGGTAATTAACCATGTACCGAAATGATTCTTGTGTAAGATTTTGTATGCTGCGGTTTTTTGAGTTTGTTTATTTGCTCTAAGAGTCTCCTCGTGAGGCTCGTTGGGGTCTTCTATATAATGGATATCATTTGCAAGTAACAGTAATTTGACTTCATTCTTCTCTAATCAAATCTTTTTTCTTTCTTTCTCTTGGTGAATTGCCTTGACCTCAATTTTAAGCACTAGGTTGAACAGAAGTATTGAGAACAGATAATCTTGTATTACACCTGATTTTAGAGGGAATGCTTTCATTTTCTTTCAGCTTGGTATGATGCTGGTGATGAGCTTGTCTATAGAACTTTTATCAGTTTGAGTTAAGGTTCTCCTATGTTTATTTTCAACAAAATTTTTATCATTGATGGATGCTAAGGTTTTGTTATGGGTTTTCCTACATCTGTTGAAATAATTATGTCTTTGTTATTGCTTATGTTCATATGATGTATTATATTTATTGATTGACATATATCGAATCATCCTTGCATCCCTTTATGAAACCAATTTTGTAATGGCTTAGTATCTTTTTAAATAAATTTTTGTTTTCTGTTTGCAAATAAATATCATGATAAGCATTTTTGCATCTATATTTATTAAGAATATTTTCCTATAATTGTCTTTCTTTCTCTCTCTCTCTCTCTTTGTTTTTATTCTTTCTGTCTTTGAATCTTTCTCCAGGTAATGTTGTTTCCTGTTTTGTGGAAACCATGACTGTAGTGGTTTTTATTTTATTGTATTGTATTTTTCATGACCATCTAAAACATAAGAATGTCAACTTTATTTCTAGTGTGCAATAAAAATGGGTTAAGTTGGGGTTGACTGATTTCCAAGTATTCAAATTTCTCTGGATTATCAGGAAAAAAAATTGATAATGTCACAGAGTAGAATGTTGAATCGTACAGTAGAGGCATAAGTAAAAAAAAAAAAAAAACTACTGTGATCTCCTAGTTTGGAAAATTATCTTGACAAAATTTGTGCTTCATCATGAATAAAAATGTGGATCATGAAAAGTGTACCCATAATTTTGTCATTGTGTCAGGATTTGATTTGAAATGATCCCCAAAGAGCATCTGGTGGGCATTTACTGACTGTTTTTTGAGGGTGCTGATTTCATCAATGGATTAATCCACTGAAGAGTGCATATCTATACTGGCAATCAGGAGATGCAATCCACTTAGAGGGCATGGATGACGGCCCCCTATCTGTGGGGCTGTATTTTTGTCCCAGGTCTCTTCTTAGGGTCTCTCTTTGTCTCTCATCTGCCATGACATGAGCTGCTGTTCTATTGTTTGATTCTCTCTAAGATGTGCTGCCTCAGCATCACCCAGAATCAAGAAGCCAAATCACCATGAACTACAACCTCTGAAATCTTGAGTCAAAATAAATACCCCCTTAGTATGTTTGCTCAGGTGTTTTATCATGGCAACAGAAGGCTAACTAACATACATGATGCTAATCTGTTCTGTCTGTGGAATTCTACCAAGATTAAAAGATATGGGGATAAAGAAAATAAGTGATCTTTGGGATGGGGATTTAGCTCAGTGGTTCTGACACCTTTGTAAGTTGAAGGTCCCAAGTTCAATCCCCAGTAACCACATACAACAATGCCAGGTATGGTGGTCATGCCCACCAGAAATCAGTACTACATACCACAGTGCTGAGCACAGAGGTATGTGATATATGCAAACAAAGAGCCTGTTATCCAAAACGATAAGCAGTTCAACTCACAAACTATAATAAAATGATAAAATATAACAAACCAGAACAATTATCATATCCATTTACTCATAAACTGTTTTCATACATGTTATTCTAGCAAAATACTCAGATGTAGCAACTACGGGAAATTTCCAAGTCTGTTGGCAAAAACTCAGAACAATTTAGCCCACTGAAAATGTTACTGCATTAACAGTAAACTGTGTAAATGGGCCATTCTGTGCTTCTCAGGAATGGCCTACTGGCTTTGGTTTAGTTTTTAAATAACTCTAAAGGAAATTTCTTTCTGAGTTCTAGTGACTAGGAACTGCTATTCTTGTGTAACTATAGTGCATGACTTTTTGTGAAATATAATGCTTAACTTACAGCTGACTCTTATTAGCAACACACTTCCTTCCTACCCTTCCTTTACCTGGAGAAAAAATATGGCACTTTCTCCTTTAAGAATATATTTTCTTTTATGAAAAAGTGAGAATATGTGAAGACTATCTCAAAAATATTTTATTGCTTAACCAGACATTTTTAAATTACTTGAAATAATAACATTGAAGGATTTTCACATTCTGTAACTCAAATAGGTCTGGATGCTTAGTTGTCCAGTGTTTATAAAAAGAAATGTATATGAAAACTATTTATGTAGCACAAGTTCAAAAGTATTATTGTGCCTCCTAGAGTTCTCTAAAATTTAAAATCTTTTACAGGAAAAATAAATTTATTTATGTATTTGTTTTGTTTTGAGGAGTACTCTGAAAAAGGAGGTTGAAAAATACATGACTTGTTTTCATTTTGTCCTGAGAAGAATAACCCATAAAGTACATCACTGCAAAAGACTATAATTTGAGCTATATATAAACATGCATGTATTTGTGTATAATGAGTAGGATGTCAAGTAGGATATAGATAAGAAAACAGTAAACAGTAAGAATTTGAATCAGAAGAAATTTAATGTAAGAAATTTATGACAAAAGTGATAAAAGAAGTAAGAAGCCATTAAGCTGCTATCACTATGGAATTTAAAAACTGCAAGGAATGGCCAAAGGTTGGCTCCAGGAGACAAAGGGTAAAGAGAAATTTACCAAAGCCCAGTGCACTATCATCTGGCCAGCAGATGTATTCATGGATTTGAAGAAAGTAAGAAATATGGAAAATGCCCCCAAGGCTCTGAGGGAGGAGACATCCTGGCTGCCTATTCCCTCTTTCACTTGGAAATGTTGTACCACTGCCGTCCTCTGTCACAGCCAAACCAGGAGCCTAGCGAAAGGGAGACCTAGAAAGTACAGCAGGACAGTTCTTCAATCTTCCTTCTCCTTGCTGTACAGCCCTCTGATAAAGAGAGAGCAAGGAAACCAGAAGGAGAGGCTTTTAGCACAAACAGACCCAGGAGGCCATGGTGACTAAGTGAACCACATCATTTTTGACCCCTGGCAAATGTCTCACTTGTCCTTCACATGAAAGTACTCAGAAACACCCTGAAGAGCCCCTGACCCCTTGAAATGGAAGGCTTAAGGAAAGCCAGAGGTCCTGGAAGAGAGATATGCTTTTGCTGCTGCATTAAAAATAAGCTGGTGGGAATCCCATGCTCCTGCATAGAAATCTAGAAAGGTGATACAGTTTCTTTTAGATCAGGCCGGTATTCTAATCTGAAGGCTGGGCAGAAAGAGTCACACCTCCTACTTGACACTAAAGACTAGACACCAAAAGAATTAGAAACTAGACTTAGAAATTAGTACCACAGCTTGGCTGCAAAGAGGACTGTGACCCTAGAGAGTGAGCTCTACGACAAAGCTCAGGGTTGTTCTTGAGGCTGCTCAGGCTCACTGAACTGAGGAAGTGAAATATTCTCAATCGAGTCACTGCTTCCATCCAAGAACATGGCTCTAATAGCAACCAAATGGTCAGAGACTGCATCCAGGAGTCCTCTGACCTGTTTATGGCCAACATCTGGCCTGGATAAATCTCTCTATTCTGGGCTGATTCAACAAAGGAAAACACACCCCAACAAACATCAGTCTGTGGAAATACTCTTCAGTATTTTAAAGGAGCATAATATAGAAGCCAACACATTGGAAAAAAAAGATTTATTACAGAAGTATTGAAATACATTTCTAAACTATTCTGTTTTGAGCTACTAAAAATCAAGAAACTAGATTTAATAAAAAGTAAGCATTATTCATTTAGCAGGAAAGAGGAAATTAGAAGGAAATTTGAGGAGATAAGAAAATATTGTCATTTTTAGTAAGAAATTAGAATACTAATAACAAAATTAATATTTATATAGGACATGAAAGAATGGAATAATTGAGAAAGTTAAATCAATGCATGTTAAATAAACTTGATATATCTTATAAAATTAAATAGCATATACTAAATATGCTAATATGCTAAATATACTAATAGCATATACTTAAAGACCATCATCGTAAGAGTCATTATTAGAGATGAAGAAAATCTAATTTAGTCAACTATGTAAGATAACTCTATTCCTAAGGAGAAAAGTGAAAAAACCAAAAACACAAAATATAATGAAATATATAATGTGAAAGAGAGAGGACATGAATGTGATTTGTAAAATTTCTCTGCCAGAAAAAGTGAATAAAAAATACATCTTACACATTGTATTGATCATCTTTCTATTTCTGCAATAAAATATCAGAGATAATCAACTTTTACAAAGGGAGGATTTGTTTTGATTCACCATTTTGGAGGTGTCAGCTGAGTGGTAAGTTGGCCATGTTGCTTTGGGCCGCATCACACCGTTACCTTGTGGCAGAGGAGACTGCTCAACACATGGTAGCCAAGAAGAAAAGGGAAAAAGAGAGGAAAGAGTTGTGTCCTGCCAGTGATCTCATTTCCTTTAAATAGATCTTACCTCTTAAAGGCTTCAGCACCTCCCAATTACACCACAGTCTAGAAACCAAGCCTGGGGCTTTGGGGGAACACTTTAGATCCAAACTGGAACAGAAATAGTAATTATAAATCTTATTGTAATCATTTATGTCAAAGTTATAAAATAATTAGTGAAGCACCCAAGACATTTAGGTATAAACTTATAGTTTTAATATGTCTTTGCATCATTTGTGCCTTGGATCAAGATTTCCATCTTATCTTCATTTTGGTGATGGAGACACTAAGATTCAAAAACATTTAAATGACTTTTTCATACAATTTTGTGGCAAAAATTTTACCTTGGCAAAGCTGGCAGGGCCTAAAATAATGAACACATTCAGAGAAGATTACCAAGGGAATAATATGCACATTAGTTAGGCTCAAGAAGTACTCTAGGAGTCAAGACAGTGTCCTTTAATGTGTGAAGAAAAATCACCATGACAGTAAAACAAAAACAGGAGTCTGTCTCCTGGTTCAGCAAGAATGTCAGCATGTTTCACCCAACACAGCTCACTTTCAGAATCAATGGCAGAGAAGCTAAGCTTTTGGAAGCTTCATCTCATGAAATAATAGCATCATGAGTGTCAAGAAATTAAAAAGAAATACTATGGTTAATAAAATAAATGTTAAGTAGTATATACTAATTATAAAATTATAAATTATAAAGGACCATAGTCCTTGCCCTCACCCTCCAAATAGTCCTAGAAAAATACTTTTAATTGTTTTTGTTTTGTTCCTCAATCACATGATATTTTCCTCCAGCAAGGATGCTCTGAGACCTAAGAAGAGGCTAAATCCTAAAAAAATCCCACTGTAAGGTCAAATACCTTAAATGGAAAATGTGCTCAGTATATTTGATTGACTTAACGTAGCTCAACTACACATGTAGATTATTAGTTCTTTGCTATTATGATTGTGATCAGTGGCTGACTGGGAGCTGTGTCTCAGTCTCCTGCCCAGCATCTTGAGATGGTACAGTACCATGCATGGCTAGCCTGGGAAGAGATCAAAAGACATAAATCATAGACACTAAGTCAAGGACTGTGTATATACCCATATAGTTAAAATATGTCACCACTCTTTTAAATATTTCTGTTGGTTAAATTTAATTTTTAATAGATAGTAAGATAAGCGGAAACCATTGAACTAATATATTTGATTTCTTCTCTTGTCATAGCGATTTCATTGCCATCAATTTAATCAAAGAAGAGGAAATGTCAAAATGAATATTAAGATGGTATAGCAAAACTTTGATAGACAAAAATAGAATGAATAGGAGGTTACATATAAGCCTTTTCCAGTCAATGGATTTGGGGAAGAGAAGAGAGAACTAGTAGGGGTACCTGTGTCACAGTTGAGCTTCTCACCACTGGCATTGTCAAAGGAGTATTTTGTAGTCAAGAGAAAGCCAAAGATAGGTAGGGTCTGCAGAAACACATTCATACGCAAGTAGGGTAGGGTTAGCAGGCTGGTGCAGTACAGCTACAGAGAAAGCTGTGACTGACAGCTTCAGTGTCTCTCTAGACTCCTTTGGGAAGTAGAACTTATTTTTAAACTCATGTATTTTCTTGAGGGTCATGGAAGTAGTTGGATGAGCACTATCTTGCTTACTATGGGAACTCCTTACCTTGGGAAATTTGAGATATGTAGGGTGTGAACTGAGGCAATGGCTAGAGAAGGCACTCAGTGAAGGCATTTTTAAATACATTTTTCCAGGAGGTATGGATTCATTGTGTTCTATCTACAGTTTATCAGATGGAAAGTGATATGGTCATGCGATTCTCATTGCTGTGGATGTAACGTGTTTTCTCCTCTTTCTGGGTGATTTTGTTCTTGATGTACTTAAGTGCAGCAGACATTTATGCCCAAGATTAGTGGGCTATAAGTGGCACATGCTTCTTGCTTTCTGAAATCTGGCTATCTTGTTTTATATCAGGAGTCAGACTGAAGCCCTATATGACTCAAGTGGGCATGTGAGGTGAAACCTGTCAGAGAAACCTAGGTCCTAGTCTGTGAAGTTGCAGGGCTTTGCTGAGTTGTGTGTTTCTGAGATCAGCATGACCCCAATTTAAATCCTTTCCTCTAAATTATAGCTTCTCACTGACCCAATGGATTGGTTGCTAATTTCATCCAGTCCCAGTGCTGGTTTGGTCTATCCAAGGAAGACAAGCAGTGCTTATTCCCTAACAGCCTTGCTCAATGTCCAGCAATATTTCACTAGATGCCTTCAAAGCATAACTGGCTCCCTCCTCCTTCCCATGATTGTATTTGATAAATACTGGATATGCTTTGGGGCCTTTGTCTTTTTTTCCATCAACAGCACTGATCACTCCTCAAGACTCAGCTTCACTTTAAATCTCATATCCTGTCTGTTTTTTAATTTGCCTTCAGCTGTAGTGGCTCACAGGAAGCCAGGACCCATGGTAGAGGGTCTTCCCCCTTCCATATCAATATATCTGTATATGGGTCATTTGTGCTGCTGTTGCATGGGAATTCTTTGCAATCTGAAGTTTTGTTTTGTATTAAGTTGTAGGAAACTTGCTTGTTTATTTAAAAATGATTTTATTTTGTATCATCTCTCTGACTTACCAACCCCAGACTGAAAATCATCTAAGTTTCTTTTACTGGCAGGATTAATGCTACACAGTGGAATATTAGTGACATACAACAAAGAGAATACAAAATTATGGATAAGCATTAGAGCTACACTTGAGAGACAACAGCAGGACAGGACAAATACCACTTAATTTTAATAATATAATTTAATTTTAATAATATAAAATAAAATTATATAATACTTTTACAAAAACCAAAACTTACAAAATTATAAAAACTTTGCAGATTGGTTATCTTGTTGGGGACAACAAAGCATAGCAAAAACAGAGAGGTCTCTAGGTGGCGTATGGACCTATATTCCTGAAAATATTTTCCTGAAATAGGTGCTAATTTCATAGATGTGGTCAGGAAAGTTGACAGATACCATAAAGCTGTTTGGTTTAAAGTCAGCATTTTTTTTTGTAATTGTATTATCCTTTCACAACAAGTTTAAAAGGATGATAGTTTACTGGTTAGAATATTTTTAGTATATTTGATACACAATAGTAATTCCTTCATAGGTGAAGAGAGTGCTCAAAATGAAAAGAATAAAGAGTAAGAGCTCTTGAAACATACAAATAAGTTTTAGAAGTCAAATGAATATATATACTATACAAGTGAATAATGAATATTATAAAATATTAAAATTCACTGATAAGTAAATTAGTGAAAAATGAAAAAGAAGTAATCTTTAAGTTGCTAAGAGAAGAAGGAGAGAAATGCTGTATGTTTGTGAAGACTTGTGAGATGGGAGGCACTGGAAATACTGAAGAAATGTGTAATGCTGTGGACTTAGAGAGGATGAGTTGACCTTGGCAATAATTCTGTGAAAGAGGATACTTTGCAGTCAGCTGCTAAATTCTAAGAGTTTATTCTGAAGAATTAATTTTGGATGTTCATAAATATCTTAGTCTATCAAATATTTATCAAAGCTGATTTTTCAGAACTAACAATTATAATAATCCCAACAATGATAGATGGATCAACCAATTTATTTACAATGGAATATTGTGCAGTCTTTAAATTGATACTGTGGATGAATATTTCATTATAGCCAAAGATGTTCAGAATATATTATTAAAGAAAATATTCTTAAAGCATATATAATCTAATACTTTTGTATGCATTTTTAAAATACTCTTTTTTCCCTCTAAAATGGAAATGGGATAAAATAGATAACAAAACGTTAGGTATATCTTTCAAAGGTGGAGTACCAGTCATTTAAATATTCTGAATATATTTATTTTCTGAACTTCAAAATATTTTTATTATCAACACAAAATATTTATTACTTTAAAAAACCCAGATCTTCTAAAATATTGATATTTTGCTTTATACAATGAATTATTCAGATCCACAAAGCCTTTTTTTACCCTTGTATGAAGCATTTTAATCATTTTATTCACATAGTTTCTGATATATTTAAGCCAATCATTTCAATTTCTCTAAACTACAAGATGTTTTTAGTCCCTAAAATGTAAGTAATTATGTTTTTAGAGAGCATTAGAAATAAATAGAGAAAGAAAAAGCTTGTGTTGTATATAGGGGAGAAAATAAAATTATATAATACTTTTACAAAAACCATGATCAAGCAGATTAATTTAGGGCCTCAGTGTCATTTAAGCAGGAAACATAAGTGCTCCATTCAGTTCTTGAACCAGGTCCACAGGACCAGAAACATCTTCCACAATTTAGAGAGATACTCTTTCAAAATAAAAACATAAATAAATAAAAAGTGTTGGAAATGCAGCTCCGTTGTAGGGTGCCCCCATGCTTGGTCCCCAGGACTAGGGGACAAAAAGCAGGAGTGGGACTCATCAGGCTTTCAGATGATTTAAAGTTTAATCAGGAGCATCTGTCAAGGCCTAGAGGACATGAGGTTCCTAAGGAAAACTTAGCTACATGGTCTTGGTAACAGTAGAAGGTGTGATGTTGAAAGTCAAGCAGTATAACTGGGAGTCTGTTGTTTTTAGACTTTTTGCAAAACATACATTTCATCTAATGTTCCATTATATTCAATAAAATTACAAATATAAAACAATTGTGCTATCACATAGCCATAGATGCTTTTTAAAAGTGTACTACTGGTGCAAAAACCAAAATGGTAGTTTTAGAAAAAGTAAGTGAGAAAGTAGAAGTAATATTGAGAAGCTTTTTCTTAGAAATTTCTGTGTATTCCAGTGGCATCTGACAATGTTAAATCAAATTATCCAACTACACATATGCTATTATCCCCAAATTGTCTTTTTTATTCTAATAATGCTAAATACCATAATTTGTAAACACAATTTAATTCACCCCAACCTTTTAATAGACAACTAAGAATATAATCTCAATCTTCATGTGTACAGCAGATATGAATCTCTGTCTATATCATATTTTATTTTCCATATTAATTTTTATTTTCTATTTCATCAGCTGAATAAATTTTAGTTTGAGTCAGTTCAGAGTTTTCCCCCTTTCAAGCCTGCGCTCTAGTTACTGAGTTCCCAAAGGCCTGTGGTGTGCCAAGACACCAGGTATGTGCGTGGGAGGGCAATCTCTCCGTCAGTGTCTCCTTCCATCCAGATGGTGCTGCTGTGATATCCTTATTTCCATCTGCTTTTCAGCCACTGGTGTCTGTAAGCAGTTGCTGAATCACCTTTTGTCCCACATCTTAGACCTTGCCAAACTTTCATCCACTTCTCTGCCCTTCTCATATTCTCTGGGGCTTGGTAAACTGGAGATCTGAGGAAGGTTATCCTCACTTTGGCGCAGATTCATACTCTTCCCAGCCTACAGGAAATGCTATCTTCTGTGTTGCCATATGTTCAATTTTAGAGATTAACCCAAATCTAATCAATAAAGTCATCTTACATATATACTCTGCCTATCAAAAAGTAGCACATCCTCTGGGCAGTCCAGCCCTAGGTGAAGAAATGTCCTTCATGGATGTGCTTGTTAGAAGTGGAGATGGTACCACTAGATGTGGGGCTTGATAAAAGGAATGTGAGCTGGAATCTTACCCTCTGGGGCGTGATTCAAAACTCCTTCCACTCTTTCTAATGCAGCATCTGCCTCTGGATATTAGTTGTGAAGAATGCAGCTGTTTGGGTGTCTGTGTAGGCTGCTGTCAATTTACTCAGCAGCACAATCATCAAATGTATACTTCTCATTTTCAAAAATCAGTTCACAAATCGTTAACTGCTCTGCTGAATTAAAAATTCAGTCTCTTCCTCGTCCTGTAGTTCTGAGAATCTGACCCAGGGCTTTCGGCATTCTACACAAATGCTTTTGTAGTAAGCCATACCCTTAGCCCAAAATGTACAGTGTTTCTGGCACTACTCTGATCTCATGATTTACTTCATACATTAAAGTGATATCAAGTATTAATAACATTAGTTTTTGTTATTGTTTTTTGATGACATATACCAATTATATATGTATGTGGGCTACAATGTGAGTTTTCCATTGAGATATATATTATGTAAGGATCAAATTAGGGTAATTAGCATATTCATAAACTTTTCATTTCTTTATAGTGACTTCTCAGATATGAACTCAGATTACTGGTAAGAATATTCACTCTACTCTTCAACACACCGGACCTTAGGCCTGCTAGCACTAATTCAGTGCCCACTGACCAACTTTTCCATGGGTACTCCCTACCTCTTCAACTTCTAGTGAGCACTGTTCTACTCTCAGCTTCTTTTTTTCAGTCATGGGAATCAAATACAAGGCCTTGTGTATGCTACGCCAACACTTGATCACAGAGGTGAATCCCAGCCTTTCCTCTCAATCTCTGTAAGATCAGCTACTATATTTTGGTTCTAACAAAAGCAATATTATGAACTATTTTTGCATGTCTGTCTTATTTCACTAAAATATTGTTCATTTTCAGCCATTTTGTTGCAAATGATGTGATTTAATTCTTTTTATGACCAAATAGATTTCCACTGAATGCATATATATCTCACATTTGTTTTTCCTACTCTTCCATTCACATTTAGATTGATTTGATAGCTATTTTGAATAGTTATGCAGTAAAATTAAAGATGTAGTTGCCATTTCAATTTTCTTAGATATATACTTAAGAGCAAAATTGCTGGATTATACAATTTTAATTTTTTGAAGTTCCATAATACTTTTCATGATGGTTATACTAATTTGTACTTCTACTAAGAATTTGTAAGATAGCCTTTTTCTCTATATTTGTGTTGGAATGTTTGATCTTTTGATTATAACCATTCTTACTACCAGGAAATAATATTTCACTATGTATTTCCTGATGGTTGGTGATACTGACCATTTTTTTCATATACCTTTAGGTTAGTTGTAGACCTTCTTAATTTTTTTTTTTTTAAACAGGGTGTCACTTTGTAGTTCAGGTTGGCCCCAAACTCACTATGTAGCCCAGGCTAACCTCAAACTCAGCAATTGCCTTGCCTTTGCCTCTCAAGTGTGGGGATTACAGGCCCAGCACTGTGGTATGTGGTACCAGAGTTCAAACTTGGGACCTTACCCTTTCTAGGCAAATGCCGAAAACACTGAGCTAAATCTCCAGCCCTGTAAGGTTTCTTTTGATAAATTTTTATTTAGGCCTTTATCTCATTTTGTAAAATAGATGCTTTCTCATTTTGCTGTTTTCTTGAGGCTCTTCCATATTCTGGTTAGTATCTCCTTGGCAGATATATAATTTTTAAATATTTTTCTCATTCTGTATGTTGTCTCTTCAGTGTTGACTTTTGTTCTAGTTGAAAAGCATTTTAGTTTGATATAGCCCTGATTGTCTATTTTAAGTCTTTTCCTTATATTATGATCATGTGCAGCACATCTTCACCTAGACTAATTTCCTTTTATATAGTGACTATTTTCTTCTAGCAGTTTTATAATTTTGAGTTACTTTTTAGTCTTTAATCATTTTGAGTTTATTTTGGTGACCGCAGGAGATAAACATAGAACTGATTCCATTCTTCTCTGTATGAATCGTGTTTTCCCTGCTCCATTTACTGGAGATTACCCAATCTATATTCCAATGCATGTTTCTAATATTGTCAAAATAGAATGATAGACCAGGATTTAGCTCAAGTGGTACCACGCCTACCTTACAAGCACAATGGTCTGAGTTCAATCCCTAGTACCAAAACCAAAAACAAAACAAAACAAAACAAAACAAAACCCTGAAGGCTGTAGGTACATAGATTTACTTCTAAGTACTCTATTCTTGTTTATTGTGTTTTTAATTACAATATCATGCTATTTTGATTAATACAGCTTTGTAAGATAAAGTTAGGCTATGCGATAGCTTTTGCTTTATATTTTACTCAATTTCTTGTACTATTTGGGTTTCTTTGTGGCTCCATTTAAATTTTAACTGTGTCTTTTCCAATATTTCAAAGAATGTCATTAGTATTTTGATAGGGACTTCACTGAATCTACAGATTACTGTGGATAGATAGTATGCCCATTTTAACAACATTACCTCTAACACATGAACATAGATGTTTTTCCTCACTTTAGATCTTCTTTAATTTCTCTTATCAATGTTTTATAGTTTTATTTATTTATTTAATTTTTGATCTTTTGCTTCTCTTTTAATTTATTCCAATTTATTTTATGTTAGTGTATTTTTATCAATCATAAGTGGTATTGTTTTTGACTTGTATTTCAGATACTAATTATAGCAATGAAACTATGATAATTATCTTTATGAAGTGTGATAAATGTAGTGAATGCTGCTGCTAATTGTTATCCAATAGAAAGACAGCTCCTAAAACATTAAGTTCTAACCTTATTCATTCATCAGATCTGACTCTATGTGATTTCTAAATCTTCTACAAGGTCATAATGACTGCAAAACATAAATGTTTTGAATAGATCTAGAATCTCAAGGCAGCCAGGGAAATGCAATCAATGACACTGAGGAAGGAAAACCTCCAGAACTGCTTCACAAAGTTGCAAGAATGCAACTCAAAGTGAAGATTAATGACAGTGTCTTTCATTGAAATAATTATCCTTAAATTAGAAAATTCAAAGTATATTTTGATTGTGTATATACAAATTTATCAAACTGGCCAAGTGAAATACATGCAGTTTATGTTATAATAATTACACACAATAAATAGCCCAATTGTTAAATTTAAAAAGGAAAAGCCTAAAGAAAACAAGTCCAAACAGTATATTTCATCTTTACATCATCAGCTTGAATCATCTTTATTTCAAACTTTAGATTTTACTTCATGTAGATTCAGGTTGCTTAATGCCTCATTAGCTGGAGCACTAAGATAGTTAATATTATTTCAGTGTGGAATTACAAAGCTGAAGGAGTGATTTAGTTAAGCACTTTTATTCTAAGTCTTGGCTCCCTGCTTGGAAATGTAACTAAATGGTCACTAAAATTTAAATGTCATGGAAAGGACATTTTGACATTTAAATATAATGTTTTATTAAGTACTTTACTTATGCATCCATTTGATTTATAGGTGAAAAAAAAAGCATGCTAGAAGTATCTGCTCAAAATTTTATGTTCAAAATAGACCTTAAAAATAATTTGAAAGATGGACATAGTTAAATACTGATGTTAGTAAATCTTAAAAGCAATTTTTTCCATATTAACTGCTAGCATTAGCAGCTTCACAACCAGTCACATGAATTTAAAATGAAGTCATTTTTGAAGTATGAACATAAATATTCCATAATTCTACACTAACACCTCTGTATGATGACGATTAGTTGAGATATAAAAAAGGCAAAACTGTGTAGTTATGCACTGTCTGGCAAGGGAGTTTTGGAAAGATAGGCAGCTCTATATGTTCCCTTTGGCAAATATATCAATAACTTCAAGTTTTATTTTTCTGAGTGAGATTTTAGTAAGAAACCAGGCATTTATTTACTATAAGACACACATATCTTTAAAATTATTTTAAAAGCAAGATTGTTTCATTCTGCTTATGTTTTAACACAAAGCCATTGTCATATACTTCTTTGGTTTATTCTGGGGTTTGCTTCTATTTACGTGGAGGTAAACATCAAAAAATAGCAAACATACAAAGTATTTGTACCTATTCACATTTGCTCATTTCTTTCATGCCCTCTGTATCTACTATGGAGAACAGTGGAGACCCACAGGGTAATGTTTGTTACTAGAGCTACCCTCGCTATCTATCAGATAAAATTAATGATGGTTTTCTTATAATGTTAAAATGCATGTTATATGAATACACTAAAATGTTTCTCTGTTGCAATATGATAGAAAACTCTGAAGTGAATACTCTTATTTTTAGTATGTATTTATGAAATATAATTACATTCATTTTAAGAAATTCATACATATTGATAAGTTTTACTCCTTCTGGGTACCGTCCATCTTTCTCTCTTTCCTTTGGTCTCTTTCCTGTCTCCAGATACCCTGTCTCTCTTAATTTACTCTGTACATTATTTACACCTTCGACCTTTCACATCAGGGAAACTGAGATATTTACCCTTCAACGTCTGGTTTATTTTACTTAGTACTACCATGGTCTCAAGATTCAACTGTTTTTCTACAAAACCACTCAAATGTATCCTTCGTAGCTGAATAGTGCTCCACTGTGGATTTATACCATAATTTCCAGGGCAAATATTCCTTTTTTCTTGTTTATTTGATTTTATTAGTACATGTTTATAATTCATGCAGTTTAAAATCTTCTTGGGAGTGATTATATGCACATATTGCATTTTTTTTAATTCCCTCTCCTTTTTCCCTAGCCTCCTTCACTGATTCTCCAATCTTTTTTTTTTTTTTTTTGTAGGTATTGATGCTATTTGTCCTAGAACATGTTATGGTTTTCAATGTTTACATTGATTAGAGTTATCAGGTTCTTGTATATTGAATATCTTTACTATTCTTGTTTCCCCTTCCTTTCCACTTCCCTTTCTTCTTCTCCTTCTTCCTTTGGACCATTTTCCTATTGTGTGATATCTGTTTCATTTTCCTGTTCTATTTATTGCTTTTCATTTTCTTTGTCTGTACTTAGCCTTACTCAAATGAAAGATACCTTAAAGTATTCAAGCTTATGTGTCTCATTTATTTCCTTTAATATGTTGCTTTTCAGGTAGCAACATCCAAGGTAAATATTCTTAATTCAGATTGCTAAATGATTAAACTAGTCATTTCACTAACTTTTGGCAATGTTATTCTTTGCATGAAAATTCTCATTTATCTAGAGCACTATAACTAAGAAAACTACAATACTTGCTTCTAGTTCTGGAACAAGAAGTCATAGAATCTATTTTCCCTGTATCCTTCCTGTAAATAATAATAATAATAATAATAATAATAGTAATAATAATAAATAATGAATTTAAAATTTTTCAACATATAATAGCAAAAAGACTCTAAAAGCTTGAAAAATAGACCATGGGCTTCTTTAGTACTGAAAGTTAAAGAATGACAATGTGCTGATCTTTTTGGTTTTCTTTGTATTTCTCATGTACCACTGAAGGTCTATAACTTGAAATCAACAGATATAGACACAAAGGAAATGAAAATTCAAAACAAATAAAACAGAGGAAGTCAGTACTTACTAACAGACTAAATCATAAGGAAGCCTACTTTTTCTGAACAGATGACTAAGTGAAGAGAAGTCCAACTGAGAACTAGGAGAGGGTCCTAACACAGCTTTGAAACTCAGGCACAGGGCACCCCAACACTCTAACAGTAGAGCAATAATGACACAAGCCCACTCAGTCCCTTTTACAGAACTGGAGCCTCACTGGGTTTCGGCCAGGCAGTTGTGGTCACAGCTCAGGAAGCCTGCTTCTCTCTGACCCCTGTTCATTGCCTTACAGAACCTCATTGTCACATGTACCTTCTTCTCAGAGGGTGCCAGAAATAAAAGTGTCCTGGGATGTGCCTTCTGCCTTTGCAAATAGGACACCAGGAACTGAATGGGAATGAAGGAAAAATAAGAAGCAAGTCAACCCAGAGTAGCATTACCATGGCTCAGACATCTAATCTGTTGCAGGAACTGATTCCAAAAGGAGACAAGATGCCACACACTAACCTAAACTAGAAGGTTTAAACAGAATAAAAATTCTCCTAACACAATAACCAAAATATATAACACAATAATATTATTTGTCACAGAAATAAACAAAATTATTTAAAGAAAAAAATCAATTGATATCAATACTGAGATTAATCACATATTCAAATTATCTGATGGAGTTTATAGAAACATCTCTCATGTATAAGGGGTAGAGGTTGCTGGGAGGTCAGGGGAATGGGGAAAATTGAGAATTAAGATGTGTTATGTACAGATACAAATTCTCAATGTTGAATGTGAACGTAATGTATATATAAAATGTACCAGTAATATCAGTTTAAAATATCCCCAAAAGAAAAATCTGTCCTATTTCTCCTTGATGTGCATATTTCAAAATTCCTGGCAATTGCAATTTAATCCCAATGTCTAGTCTAGAGCCATAATCATTGACTCTATATACACAGTAAAAAGCTTTAGCATTCTTTATCACCACATAATTAACAATGCAGAATGTATGTAGATATTATTCTTATAGTATGCAAAATATATTATTATGCCAAAGATTTATTTTCAGGTACATTGAGAAACTCAGGTAAGTTTTATTTCCCCACATAAAATGAGAAAAGATGCAAGGAGTCAATTTCAGGAGTAAAATTATTCAATAGAATGTGGTTTTTCTATAGAATGGAGTATTACTGTGTCACAAAGAATAAGTCTGAGTCATTCATACTCAAATGGATGTACCTTCAGAACATACTCATAAATGAAATAAATAGGTCACAGATCTACAAATACAGTATCTTTTCTCTGATATGAGAAATTGAAAATGTAAATGAGTTCTAAAATGTATGTTAGGTATTATACAATATAAACTATCCAAAGGGAAATGGGATAGCAATAAATATTGAGGTGAAAGACAAATTGTGATGGTAATAAAAAAATGGAAACAAAGCTTATATATATATAGGGAGTGAGGATCATAAGGTGGATAAGGGAATGGGAAAAAATGAGAATCAAGTCATGTCATGTACTTTTACAAATTGTCAGTGTCGAGTGTGATCATGATATGTATGTAAAATGTACCTATTTCACAATTAAAGAAAAACCAAAAAAAAGTAACAGTATATTCATAAATTTGACATTTTATGAGAAATAATCAATTCACTGGAAGCCACAAAATAGATAACTAAATTAAGGTAAAATAAACAATCTGAATAATCTTCCAACTGTTAAGAAATTAAATTTATAATTTTAAATGCCATCAAAAAAGCAATATTTATGGCCAAATTGTTACAGTGAAGAGTTTTCCAAATATTCAAGGAATAATTTATGAAAATGCTGTACAATATCTTCCAGAAAATACAATGGGAAACATTTCTTAACTTCTAATTTTATAAAGCTACTGTTACCATGGCAAAAAATTGTATTACGGAAAGAGAAAGGAAGAGAGAGAGGGAGGGAGAGAGAGAAAGAGAGAGATAGGCAGACTATAGACAAGTAATTATTATGAAGACAGATGGAATAATCTTCATTAAAATTTTATTTATCAAAGGTAGCATTGTGGGTGATGACAAAGTAAAAAATCTACAATTATCTTTTCTTTATTGAAAATAACACTAGCAACAGTGGTCAAGTCAACTTTTCATAATTCTAGAAATTAACAAGGCTTAAAAATCACCTTGAGAATTCACTCAACAAAAATGATTTAATTTTGGAGTGGGATTTATGGCATTCTATATTGTTCTATACACCTTCCTCTCTATTTCCAGGCCTGTGAAAGTCCGGAAAGGCAATAGCCTCATATTACAGTGACAACCTGGTTCTGCCTGATTGTCAGCAGAACGCTCTGAAGAGCAGGTGGAGTTCTGTCAAAACCTCATTCTTAGAAAATTGCTATTATTTGCCCTGTCTGTGAGTTCTCAGAAATATTCTCATTTGCAGTGCTGGTCTTTATTTAATATGTGTCAGAAATAATGCAGCATAAAATACCCTTTCTCCCCACAACATATTTTTACAGTCTTTTATTTATTAGTATATGTTTATAGTACATAATGATTATATTTATCATTAAGACTTGGTACATATCTATTACACATCTTAATATTTTTTATTTCCTACTGCATCCATTTCTCCCTCCTCCCTCCAACTCTTGGTCTCCTTCCCACTTATAAAAGCTCTATTTCCATCAATTCATTTTCTCTTCTGTCCCTCCACTTCTGCCCCTACTTTCATCTCTTGTGATCTTCCTATTTCCCATTATCTATCTGTCATTTTGCTCTATATTTATTATAAGAGAAACCAAACAGTTATAGTTGTTTAGCCTCACAACCTACTGAGGTGGAAATAAGAATTGGGCTAAAATCTAACCAGAAAACTTGAAAGAAAAAAGAAATTTTGTAGAGGACTTTGAGAAATCTAACATATTTATGGAGCTATAGGAGGCCACAACTATTTATACAGCTCTGCACAAGCTCAGGAAAGACCTGAGAAGTTTCCAATTTCATCTTTGGTGGTCATTAGGCTCTGAGGAAGTAAAGGCTAAGTTAGAGGACTAAAGTACCTAGCTGAAGTGTTGAAGACACTCTTCCTCCCACAAGCCAAGTCTTGACAAAGACGAGGAGAGTGAATAGGTAATCTCTGTAAAAAAGTAACTCATAACTAATCCAGCAGACTTCGGAGTTCACATGTAACAAAGAAAATAAGTTTTACAAGACTAGTTCAGGAAAGTCTCTAAACAAACAGCAGCAACAGCAGCAACAATGACAACAACAAAAAAACTACAGGCAAGGAAGAAGCAGATTCCCAGAGTTGTCATGTTATGTTGTGTAAAATCTTTAGATTTTAATAAAGAATTATAACATGCAAAAATAACAACAAAAACAATAAATCTATGGGAAAAACAGAAAAAGTTGATAGAAACTATCCATGGAACAATGTTCAACTTACCACTCAAAACTCAAAGACATTAAATCAGCTATCAAAGAACCAAAGGAAGATGTGAGAAGAATGTCTTCATAGAGATTATTGATTTTAAAAAGTGTACAGAGAGTTTACATAAAATAGACTGTTCAGTCAAAGTATATAACTGAAACAAACAAAAAAATCACTGCCTTGGCTTAACATCAGATTAGAATAATCAGAACAAATAGAAATTTAGACAATGAATCGATTTAGATTATTTTCTCAGAGAAACAGAAGGTTAAAAGAATAAAAAAAAAAATTTAAGAGAGAGCAAGAGTCCAGAAGAACACCATCAAGCCTTCCTCATAATCCCGGTGAGAAGTAAAAGAGAATAGAAAAAAAAATATTTTAATATTATGGTTGAAACCTAAAATTTGATGAAAATTAATCTGCCTAGATGAGCTCCAAACCCAAAATAGAATAAACTCAAAATGATCAACACAGGTATATATATATACACACACACACATACACACACACACACACACACACACACACACACACACACACACATATATATATTATATATATATATATATATATTATATATATATATATAATAAACTGCTAAAGCTAAAAGAAAAGCAGAATCTTGAGAGCAAAGGAGGTCATTGTGTAATCAGAAGCCATGGAATTGAGAAAAGTTGGAATAACATATTCAAATTGCTGAAATTTCATGAAGCTACACATATAAAATTTTAGGCAAATACATGTACACACATATGTTCCACTGTCTAAATATATGTAAGCTGTATGGTTTGTACTAATGTATCTCAGTGATGTTGGTTTATTTCATTTCACACAAATTCATATTGATTTCAATTCTAGGCTCTTACTTACCTCAGTTCTCTAACATTTGTTAATTTTTTTCATTTTTATTTTGAGATAGGGTCTGGCCAAGTTGCCCGTGCTGGCCTCCAAAGTACAATTCTCTTCTCTCTGACTCTCATACAGCTGGAATTAATCCTAGATGTTAGTTCTTTTGGCATGTTCATTGAGTTATAAGGTTTGCATTAATTCCTAAAAAAATTGTTCTCTGTCCTCTGTTTAAGCTTCTATTTCATTTTTAGTCTGTGTATCTAGTTTGGGAATATTCTGGTGTAGTACATAATAACATGTATGTACCATGCTAAACTGAAGTGCTTTTTTATTCTGTTGACTTGCTCCATCAGCAGTAAGGCAGGTGTCAATAAAAACTAGTGTTTTCACATTATCATGGACAGTATTTGAGTTTTAGTGTCTTAGGAAACTTTGATTTCTATTGATATTTGAAAAAAAATTTGATTACTTTTGAAGACTTGGAGGAATCCCCTTATTGAACTGCCTGATCAGGCCATAAGGAGGACACAGACTGCTTTTCTTTATGAATTTCTCCTAAGAACAACAAATCTGATTCAATATTTTTCATTCCTTAAAGTATACCTTGGTATAACGCAAACCATATTGTGTGGAATAAAACAGTTTACATTCATTAGTATTCAATCCTGAAAAATTTAAATGTTCAGAGAAATCTTTCTAGTGTCTTCTCTCTGATACCAGAGATTCTCCCTTATGTGTGTCTCAGCTTTGGACTACTGGAAGTCTTGATCAAATGGTTTTGTAAGTAAATGAAATACCATGGTTCCAGAATCAGAAAAGGAAAGAAGTAGCCAGAAGTGACTGCCTATGGAATTTAACGAGGAAAATCTACTATAGACCTTATATTTTCCTGTGGAAAGTCTTTAGAGTAAATGCTTTACTTCATATATTTTAGAATTTATTTTCTGCTTTGGATTTAATCCTCTGATCACATCAGATCCTTAGAACAATGATAAAGTGATTCCCTTAAGTGTACAATTCAGGATTAGGGCAAGATCCAGGAGCTTTAGATGGTAATCCTTACAGGAAGCCAATTACAGAGGAGTTTGTGGTTGGATCTTATTTCAAAGAGCACAAAGGTTTGTTTCAGCTGAAAACAAAGATTGGCTTTTATATAAAGAAAAATTCTTGGAACTAAGGAGACTGTATTTTCTGTAGAATGTGTGTGAAATGTAGCTTCTCATGAAAAAAGGGAAAAAATCTGGATGATATCTTGAAAATATTAGAATTTCAGGGGGCTAGGGATTAAGCTCAGTGGTTCTGGTGCCTGTCTTGCAAGCGCAAGGGCCCAGGTTTGATCCCCAGTAACCACATACAATACTGGGTGTGGAGACTCATGCCCAGCAGCAACCAGTACCACATACCACAGTGCCGGGTGTGGTGGCTCACGCCTGTAATCCCAGCACTTGGGAGGCAGAGGAAGGAGGATTGAGGATTGCTGCGATATGAGTTTGAGGCTGAGCTCAGGGCCAGCCTGAACCAAAAAATGAGACCATGTCTCAAAAAAAAAAAAAAAAAAAAAAAAAAAAAAGAGAGTGTAGAATTATTTGCACCTCTGGCTGGGCCAAGTATCTGCACAAATTATTTGGAATTCTCTTCAAGATTAATTTATCTACTCCATTTCATTTGTTGTTTCCAGTATTTATTTATATTAATACAGACTTGTGAATTTTCCTTAAACTCAAGATTTAATTCACCAAGAGCTTTTAAAAACTTTTCTTGTTGAGCATAATGTCCTTTTGACTAATCCCACATTGTGTTTATTTTGAGTACTTAATATTACTTGGTCTCCAAGCTCATCTTATATATTCTTTGCTCCAGTACTCGAGTCAGCTATTTTCCCAAACATCTCTGGTTCTCTTTTAACTTTTAACCAAGAGCCAGACTAGGCTAGTACAGGGATTAGAGAGTTGAAAGGTATTTTGTAATTTAAAATGTTTAAATAAAAGTAAGATATTTCTCCTCTGCTTGCTATGCTGCAGCCAGGAGAATAAGAATAGCAACTCCTAGGCAGCATCTCCAGTTATCCAGGCAAGAATCGTAGCAGACAGGGACAGCAGCAGAGGTGACAGGAGATGTGGTTGGATTCTGAACACCTTCTGTTTGAAGCAAGTAAGTCACTATTGCTTCAACTATGCTCCTTTTTTTCTTCATAATTTTTTCCCTCTCTATATTTTTTACTCTTCAAATATAGGCTTACCTATGTGAACCCTGTATATCTCTTAACTATTATATTTTTATCTTTCTTTTAAACATTTTTATGAGAAATTTTCTTAATCTGGTTGTCTCACTGTTTCATCCTTTAGCTACATCCACATTTTCACTTATACTGTTTTAGAAAAGCTCTCATTTGTGAAAACTGGGTGCATGACAGTTAGATCATGGGATGCATGTGCTCCCTCTGGCATCTGGAGAAATGAGTCATTCCTTGAGCTCTGTGATCTTTATATAACCATGTGCTTAGCCTTGGCAAGGTCACTTTGGAATTAGTTTTTCATATAAATGCTGCTCAAATTCACCAATGTTTAAGAAAAAATATGAAAAAATGGACTATCAAATTACAAGTAGTCAAAAATCTTTTGGCTTTTTCAGTGTTTTCTGTTTAACAAGGCTTAAGGCTGTATAGATTATATTTCTGGCTTGATTTTCCAAAGTGGAGGACTACAAGTATTTAGCTTCTAAAGTAAGCTTGAGGTAGGGAAATTCAATCGGGAATCTCCTTGTTCTAGTGAATCTTCCTTCATTCTGTTGCAGGTTGGCTTGTATTATTATATGTTTGCTACCTTCATATATGTCTCATCTTATTTTTGAGGACAAAAAATAATTTTTTGTCTTTGTTTTGATTGTAAGAACATTTCATTAGCTAGGGAGAAAAGCTGCTACAGAGGATGAAATTTTCTCTTCAGGAAGACTTCTTTTTTTTATTTATTTATTTATTTATTTATTTTTTTTTTTTTGAGACAGGGTCTCACTTTATGGTTCAGGCTGGCCCCGAGCTCAGCCTCAAACTCACATCACAGCAATCCTCCTGCCTCTGCCTCCCGAGCGCTGGGATCACAGGCGTGAGCCACCACGCCCGGCACTGTGATATGTGGTACTGGTTGCTGCTGAGTTGAGTCTCCACACCCAGTATTGTATGTGGTTACCGGGGAATCGAACCCGGGTCCTTGCGCTTGCAGGACAGGTGCTGGAACCACTGAGCTAACTCCCCGGCCCCAGGAAGACTTCTTGTACCATTCCCTTTTCTTCGCTCCCCACCCCAACTTCTACGATAGAGAAGAATATAATTCCTTTAAATGACTTTACAATATCTCGATTCTGCTGACCACCAATGTATGTTTAGTGGAGTTTAGATTGTGTTAATGCATTTGTTTTGCTTTTGTGCACACATATAAGGGACATAGCAATGCATATAAATCTGTATCAGTGTACTTTTAACTTAAATTAAACTTAGAATGCTGTTTACTGAAAAATTAAAACAGGGCATGCTTCTTCTCCCATGTGTACTTATTGTTGTTGTTTTTGCATTATCACCATTTCTTATGGATCATCAATTCTCTTTGCTCTGTCTTTGCAGTTCGCAAGATTGATATTGTTTTGGGGTCTAATTACCCCAGCCGTTCCCTATTACCTTGCAGTGTATTTTTTCTAAAATGCCTGCAGCATGTGGCACTGCCCCAAATTGCTTTTTCAGCTGAGGTGCTTGCTCAGCACCTCTCCTTTCCACTAGCATGTCACCTTCAATGAAGTCTCACTTTCCCTACAGAATACATTCAGTTTGCATTTATATATGTCAGCCAAACCCTGTCCTTCCTTTGCACTTGGTATTTTAATTAAGGTTTCTTTACTATGAGGTGCCAATAATTCATAGTGAAGAAATGAAAAATACCTGAAAATGCAAAGAAAAAATTAAGGGATAAGACATATTTTTGTGTATAATCTAATTATTTTCTTTCTTATTAAACCACTTCTATTTTTCAACAAAAAAGTAATAGGTTATTTCTTTGCAATTGGGTCTGCACAGAGAATGCTCCCTAATTAAAGAGTACATTTAAAAATCTTTCATTAAGGGTCGGGGATTTAGCTCAGTGATTCCGACGCCTGTCTTGCAAGCGCAAGGACCTGGGTTCCATCCCCCGGTTAACCACATACCATACTGGGTGTGGAGACTCACGCCCAGCAGCAACCAGTACCACATACCACAGTGCCTGGTGTGGTGGCTCACACTTGTAATCCCAGCACTCAGGAGGCAGAGACAGGAGGATTGCTGTGATGTGAGTTTGAGGCTGAACTCAGGGTAGCCTGAACTACAAAGCAAGACCCTGTCTCAAAAAAAAAAAAAAAAAAAAAAAGATCTTTCATTAAGAATGTGGTGAAAACAGCATAGCTGAGTGCATTCTTATCTTCCCAAAAGCGTAGTTTAAAAAATCCTTAGGTATGTTCATGAGCAACCTTCAAGAATCTATAAGAAAAAATTACATGAAAGAGAAAAGATGGCCTGAGTAAAGACTTAGTTTCTCAACCCTGAGAGGCAGTTTGAACTATTTCTTAGAAATGGGCCTAACTAATAGTACAAGGTGCAACAGTCAGTTTCAGATTCCTAGAGACCACACTCAAAAACTGGTAGTTTAAGAAAATAAATGACATTTAAAACTGTAAGAGGTTAAATGGAAAAATCAATAAACACAATATAAAACATATATAGAGTATCTTTAAATATTGAAAATGAAGAAATCCATTTAACTTTCAAAATAATTATATAGACTAGATTCTCTAGCCATAGTGGATAGTAAGTAGCTATACAATTCTTATGTGACTAGCCATATGTTTTTAATTTTTAAAAATTTAATTCTTTATTGGTACATTTTATATACATATCATGATCACACTCAACATTGAGAATTTGCACCAGAATATGACACAATTTAATTCTCATTTTTTCCATTCCTCTACCCATCCAACAACTCCCTAACCATATGCTTTGCTTCCTTTTATACCATCATATTTTTTCTTTCTCCTCAATACTTACCCCTACTCCCTTTTCTCCTTTGATGATCTATTTCACTGTATCTATCATATATCCTAGAATTCATTTACATCTTTAGATTCTCATACCAGAGAAAATATATGGTATTTACATATCTGTGATCTATTTATTTCACTTATGAGTATGTCTTCAAAGTACGTCCATTTGAGTATAAGTGATTCAAACTTATCATTATTTATGGCAGAGTAATACTCTTTTATTTTTTTAAAAAACCCACATCTTGTTATCTAGTCACCAGTTGATGGGAATTGAGTTATTTCAAAGATTTAGCACTCACAACCTGAGCTGCTATGAATATTTCATAGTACACTTTTTTCTGTGATATGGATCTTTTAATTCTTTAATGTATATCCCCAGCAGGAGAATAGCAGGGTCAAATGAGACCTGTAATCCTAGTTTTTCAGGAATCTCCACAGTTGTTGCACGAGCCTACGTTCTCAACAGTGGAGAAATGTTCCATTTTCTCCACAGCATCGTCAGCATTTGTTGCTGGTTACTTTCAAGATTCAAGAGAAAGAAAAAAAAAAGGAATAAAGATAGAAAAAGAAGAAGTTAAATTGTCATTATTTGGTGATGACATGATACTTTATATAGAAGATCCTAAAAACTCATTTAAAAAACTGCTGGACTTAATTTTCAAATTTAATAGCATAGCTGGATACAAGGTCATTGCTCAAAAATCATAGCCTTTGTAAGAGAGTGTTTATTACAATGTTGGTTGGGATGAGCATTTAGATGGAAGTTTATGGCATAGTAAACATTTTATGACCATAAATGAATCAACATTACATATTTTTCAGAATAAACACATGAATAAATTGATACATGATTATTAGAAATTGTGTTAAGTAAAATGATAAGAAATGTTACTGAGGGCCGGGGGTATAGCTCAGTGGTTCCTGCGCCTGTCTTGCAAGCGCAAGGACCTGGGTTCCATCCCCGGTAACCACATAACAATACTGGGAATGGAGACTCACCCAGCAGCAACCAGTACCACATACCACAGTGCCAGGTGTGGCGGCTCACACCTATAATCCCAGCACTCTGGAGGCAGAGGCAGGAGGATTGCTGTGATGTGAGTTTGAGGCTGAGCTCGGGCCAGCCTGAACTACAAAGCGAGACCCTGTCTCAAAAAACCTAAAAAAAAAAAAAAAAAGAAATGTTACTGAGATTCAAATCAAGTTTAAGAGATTCAAATTCAGAATTTTATTTGTAGATAAAAATCCAAGAGTAGTTTTGTGCTAGTTGAATGACTCTGCCATTAGTATGTGATGTCTGAAGCCATCTGCACCTCCCTGGATGTGAATGGTGTAGAATCATTAATAGGCATTCTCTTTCTTCAAGTGAGAATGTTGGGCTTGTTTATTCATATTAAACTTCAACAAATCTGACTACTCAAGTATAATTCATTTCTTTTATATTTTCTTTCCTATGAAAATTAAAATTGAAAACTACAAGTACTTTTTTAATCAGCAGAGCTTTGCAATTTATGAGCCAATTTTATGCACAGTAGTTCATGTAATTTGTTTTGAGATTAAAAATGTGAATCATTCTTGATAGACAAGTCATGTGAACAATGGAAGAAACTCTGCTTATTATGCTTAGCCAATCAATATACTTTATCTCTCAGCTGAAATAGTTCTTTTCAGGATTTAAGTGGGTCATCATAAGATAGATACATCATCATAGGATAGATCACTGATATGCCAGGCATACATGAACACAGAAATTCTGCTTCTTTGGAGTCAAAATACTTTCTGGGTGGCAGCACCATTCCTACTGTGTCGTAACATCAGCCTGGAGTCTGTATCGAATCTCTCACTTATCGTAATCAGTCAGCTGATTAATGGCTCTGTGTCTCCCCAGCGGTGTCATAGCAGACCGGGTTCCTTCCACATGGTATGTGTTGATACAATGTTAAACATCTTATTGTTTCCTCATACTACACAAGGAAGAAGGTTTAAAATATATGAAATGTGCTTGAAAGGCAGCTCAAAGTAAAACACTTTTAAATTAGCCAACATTTATTTACAAGGCAAGGATGATACAGACATACATCCCTACATTAATGTGATGACTTCTACATTAATTCAGTAATTTTTCTTTTTAAGGCTAACACAAGAATACCCACTATTGACTTTAATGTTTTTTATATTCATGTCATAATAGTTCATTTTATTTTCTTTGTCAAAATATTTTTGATAAATGGGTTGCTTTGGTCATCTTATAGGATAGGATAATCAAATTTTCTCCATTAGAATACTATCTCTGAACAAAATAAACATCTGTAGCTGACCAACCAGTCATGTTAATGTAGCAAAAAGAGTTCTGATGAAGACACAAAGCCTTTCCTCTGATATATACATATCCTTCCAAATATGGGGACGTTTTCCCTATGTTCTTTCTATTAAGAGTTTGTGATGAACTTTTCTTCCAATATAAGTCCTTTTAAAATATTAGCACAGGGGACTAAAATATATTATTTTGAACATTAAAAGGAAAAGAAGTACAAAAGAGCAGATCTTTTATCTGCTGTGCTTTCTCAACAAGACAGCTTGCTCTGATTCTGTGAAGGAGAAGCCTTGGCCAGGGAGGTGTGCATATTGTACCATGAGGCTTTGCCAAATCATTTAAATCTGGGTCCAGTATAAAGGTGTAACCACAAGTAGAGGATGACCTAAAAATTTGCCAGGTTTTTCCTGTAAAGACTTTGTCCTGCAACTCACACTGAAAAGAGAAAATTCTTTTTATGTGAAAAGATCTAGATGGTGATTTGGAGGTTTAATGCCTTTGTTTTTCAAATAAATATCAAGTAGCAGGCAAGAGGTATTATTTTTCTATAAGTAGAAAAGTAAATATCAATCTCATAGCCTCAAGACACTGGAATGTTTTGCTTTGGATAATATTCCTTACCTTTTCATCAGCATAAACAACTCCCCCACACCATTTGGAAAGATAGGTATTAATTTGCTTTAATATTCACCATAAATGGCATAAAGGTTATCCTTTTTTAATTTTTTTATTTTAAAATTTATTTTCTTTTTCTTTTTTGAGACAGAGCCTCGCTTTGTTGTTCAGGCTGGTCCTAAACTCAGCCTCGAACTCAGCAATCCTCCTGCCTCTGCCTCCTGAGTGCTGAGATTACAAGTGTGAGCCACCGTGCCTGGCATTGTGATGTGTGGTACTGACTGCTGATGGCTGTGAGCTGATGGAGATCGAACCAAGGACCTTGTGCTTGCCAGGCAAACAGCAAAGCCATTGAGCTAAATCCTGGGCCTCAGTTATCCTTTTTTAAAATTGACTTTATTGGTACATTTTATGTATACATTACGATCACATTCAACATTCAAATTTGTATCTGTACATGACACACCTTTTTAAAATTGATTTTATTGGTACATTTTATATTATACATTGTTATCATATTCAACATTGAGAATTTTTATGAGTACATAAAACATTCTAATTCTTATTTTTCCCATTCTCTGTCCTCCCTACAAACCCTTATACACATGAACTTTTTTTTTCTTTTTTTAACCACCAAATATTTTTCTTTCTTATCTTTATTTCCTCTACTGCCTTTTCCTTTTGAGCATTTTCTTCCTATTTCACAAAGCCTACCATACATTTTAGAACTCATTTACACCTTCACTTTAAACATCTTGATTTTCATTTTTCACTTCCCCTTGCCCTCCTTACAACCCCACCCCTTATATACTTAAGCTTTGTTTGCTTTCTTTTTTTTTTTACTATAAAAATTTTTCCGCCGGGCCTGGTGGCTGACGCCTGTAATCCCAGCACTCGGGAGGCAGAGGCAGGAGGATTGCTGAGATGTGAGTTTGAGGCTGAGCTGAGTGCCAGCCTGAACTACAAAGCGAGACCCTGTCTCAAAAAAATTTCCCCTTTACTTTCCCCTATCTATTCTTTCCCTTTTGCACATTATCTCCTTGTTTCACATTACCTATAACACATTTTGGCCTTCATTTGACCTGCATTTTTTTCATACTAGAGAAAAGGTATGATATTTATCTCAAAGTGGCACTTTAAGTGTTCATCTTCAGTAAACTGAAAAAATGAAAAATATTTACTTGTTCTTTCTGTAAGAATCAGAACAACTGGAGAACTAGACAGAGCTCAGCCAGTGCTGAGCACTGGGTACAGGGCCAGGACAAACACAACACAGAAGCTGAGTTCTCAGGGAAAGGCAAGCCTGGAATGAAAGTGAGGTTGGCTGCTAACACCCTCCTTGTGCTGGTTTAGGATGAACCAAGCCAAATCTTTCAGCTAAAATGCTGGAAGGTATTGAAGCCACAAGTCCTATGTAATGGGTAAATAGAAAAATGTTAGTGTTGATAAGTCCATTACTCCAAGGGTGAATTTTATGAATAAACTCCCTTATTCTATTATAGCAAAGAGTTATTTCCAGAAGTCACTAGAACCTATCTATTTATCTATCATCTATCTATATATCTATCTACCTACCTATCTTTTTTAAAAATTATCTTTATTGGTACATTATGAATACGCATGATAATTGCATTGAACATTAAGAGTTTGTACCAGAATATGACATGACTTGATTCTCATTTTTTCCCTTTTCCTATCTTTTATCAATTTATTATCATTGTATTAATGTACTATCATCTAATCATTACCATTTATCTATGTATCTATCATTTATAAATAATCTATCATTTATCAGCTATTACTTGTTGTCTATTAATCATCTATCATTTATTTATTTGTGTATCTATCATATATTTACCATTATTCATCGGTTTGTCATCTACGTCATCTATCATTTATTTATCAGTTACATATTATCTCCCATGTATCTATTTATTGATCATCTATCAATCACTTACAATCTACAATCTATAGATCTGTCTAAGTGCTAACTACATCTCCCCACTTTCAAGGTTCCATATTTTTTTTCAAGAAGATAATCTTGAGGCTTCTTTTCATTTCCAGGAATGTCTTCCATCACAGTCATCAGCAGCACTCTCATAACCTCAAGATGGTGTCGATTCTCTGCTTTCAAATTCATGTCACCTAATATCTCATAAGTAGAAAAACTAGGTAAGCAAGCTCTGCTGATGTACTAAAATGGACACTTCAGGAATAATCCGGTGACATCTCATATATTTAGAAAATTTTTAATTTAAAGGACAACAATGAATAGTTATTCTGAAAACTTGCTTTAATGCCAAAAGAAATCTTAGAAAGTTTCTGTATAAATCTCCTGCTTTTTACTTTTTCAGAGTACTACACAAGCATATTCTGTCCAGCCTATGTTAATATTTATACTTTACATACTAAATATTTTTTTACTCAATAGTAAATCCATACCTTGATATATTCAAAATTGGTAATGGGAAAAAAAGATAGCTAATCTAGCTGGAATTTTAAAAGGAAATTCCTTCTCATGCATTTAACATCCAGGCTAATATTAAGTGAATTACATCATTTGCCTACAGAAGTTTTGGCTAACAGTGAATCTTATATGGATGTTATTTTAAAGTTTGGAATCATTAACACAAAATCATCCAAAAGACATAACACACTGCTTACATCCTACAAGTCTTCCTGTTCCAGCCAAAAAGAAACAGACAAAAATAACATCAACATTAATAACTAACAAGACTAGAAATATTAGCATAAGGAAGTATAAAATTAAATCAGTTAAGACTACACTATTAACAGGTTTAAATTTTTCATATCATTTTATTCACTTTCTCATTTTTCTCAATTTCTCTTTCTAGTGTCCCCTTTGTACTTAATCATTTTCTTTTTTGTAATTTCATTATTTTATATTTTCAATTTTCTCTGCCTTCTTTCTTTTTATATAATGCATACTAATTTTTTTGTTTATTGAGTTTATTGATACATTTTATACATACATTATGATGACATTTAACACAGAATTTATACCTGTACATGACACATTCTGATTCTCATTTCCCCCCTACAACTTCTACCCCTCTATACATAAGCTTTGTTCCCCTTTATTTAATATCAATTTTTCTTTCCCTTCTTTACTTTCCCCTACCCACTCTTTCCATTTTCCTTTTACACAAATTTTCCTAATTAAAACATAGACTTTAAACACTGTGCTGCTCCTTTATCTTATCTATTCTGTCTCATTTGTATAATATTTGAGTGATTTTCTGATTATATTTTTCAAAAGCTACATTCAAGATCAAATAAAGCAAAATTAAGCAGCATTTCAACTATTAAAATTAATACATTAAAACTACTAGTCTCAACAAAATATTTTACATAGGTTTGTAGACTGAAGTCAAAGTCAGCCCATTGGGCATTTTGTTTGGCTGGGGGAGGCAGAAATCTGGAAGATAGAAAAGGTGTGCGGCTGTCATTTTTGGGTTTATGTTTGTGTTCTTTTAGCCCAGGAGCAGTAATGAGAGAGGGTAGATGTGAGATCAGTAAGAGAGGGCTGGTGAATTTGACAAGATCTGCTTTTTATATTTAGCTACAGCCAGCAGTTTAACTTACTGACACTGCTCTTGCTAGTGCTAATAATTAGCATTTAGTCATTGATGTATTTAAATCCCCAGCATGTCAATCTTGCTTGTACATTTACATCAATACCTTTATACCATCAATCAAATCCAAGTTTCCTTTTGGACAGGAAGAGATTTTCGATAAAAAATATGTTGCAAATAAGAAGTTAATTTGGATTACAGAAAAAAGTGGTATGAGATGCAAATATTTCTGATGACTAAATTTATTTTTTAGATCATTGTCATTGTATCCTCAATAGAAGAGACTTTTCATATTGTGTGCTAGAAATAACCATTCAGGAAATATCAGATACTATGCCAACAAAAGAACCAGTGATACCAATACACTGCATTTGGGGCACAAATTTCATCCACCAACCACCTTTATGTCCATGTGACTTCTGGCTCTTCCTCAACATCAAAATGGCCATGATAGGTTTGAATGGATCCAGGACAACAAGGCAGGCATGACAGCACAACTAATGTCACTCACGACAACCTCCAGGATGGCTTCAGAGAGTAGCAAGAATGATGAGATACTTTTATTCATGGGTCCAGAGTTTCTTTTGACAGATGCAGATATTCTAAAATGATTATCATTTTTATCAGGAACAATTCCACACAATTTTGGGGCAAAATGATTTAACAATGAAAATTACAATTAGGACTAGTTTTCCTGCCTACAGGCCAGCTATCTAGACCTATAACTGCTTTTGCCTCCTGTCACTATGACCTCAATGGTCTGTGATTCAGTGATGCTCCAGGGAAGAATTACACATGCTGAGGATGGACAAACTCCTAATCCAAAAGTTCCTCATGACCTATGATCTTCATCTACATAGCTTCTGGTTGTTCTAGGACTAAGAGAACTCACTGACTTCTGAGTGACCTGTCTCATTTATTATTCCTAATGTCCTGGATAAAGGTGTGTCAGGCTTGAAGTCTTTCCTCTCGGCTGCTGAGAACCGCATTAAGCCAGCCCCAAACTCAGCTTCTCTAAGTTTCACATTTCTCCTTTTCTGTATAATTAATTAATTCAGCTTATGCTGCCATAGCTCACAAGAGATTAAAATCTAACTGCAGAGATTCTAATAACATCCACTTTCCTTGGTCTCTATAGTAATAGTTGTACCACTCTGAATATTCTAAATATGATTGAACACTTTAATTTGTGCATAATATGATCTGTGAACTATGTCTTAAAGCATTTCTTGGAAAAATGGAAAACTTTAATGTGTTGTAATTTTATATTTTTCCACTTTTTAATGTTTTACTTATAGTATGTTTACCATATAAAGATTGTATTTCATTAAAACTATTCAATGTTTTTATAGGTTGATTTCAAAGTCTTACACATAGTAGACAATTTCAACTGAGCTACATCTTTAGCCTCAGAAATTTTGTTTGTGGTATACTGTACTTTATTTAAAATTAATTTCTTATTGAAATGGCGGTGCAAGTTTTCCCATTTTTGTTTCAATACTTTTACAGTTATAATTTTTAATCTATTTGTAATTATTAAAAACAAAAAGCACAGAAATATCTTTTCTTTCTGATTGGCCATGTTACTTTTATCACACACTAGCTGCTGAAAGTCAAGTGTATTTCTGAAAACTCCCTACCTATGAAACTAGTATATTATTTAAGGGCTGTAGCTGCAAAATGTGTTTAAATAGTTGGTAACTTCAGTTATTACCTATGGGAAACCAGGGAAGGGGATGTAACCAGAAATTTCGCATTAAGTTCTAGTCTTCTGTGAGTTCATGGCACATGGCAAAAAATTAATTAAGCATAAATGAGACTTAGAGAAGCTGAGCTTGGGCCTGATCCATGCTACTGTGGACAGTAAGACCCCTGACCCAGCGTGCCACACCTTTTATTATATATATTCCTAAAGACCTGGTATGGCAGGGTAGACACCAACAATAGTCCTAAAGAAGTTATATAGGTGAAGATCCTGCAGGGCAGGGCAGATGTCAGCAACAGTCTGAGAAATCAGGCAGATCTGGTACAGTTCTGTCCCGAAGCATCACAGCACGTGGAACCACCAAGTCCTTTTTGTTACCAAAGGTGAAGACAAGAGTTAAGTCCAAAATCATGCGCAGGCAGGAAGGCCTGGTCAGTTTTGACCTTGCATTTCCCAAACAGTATGTTCCCAACAGTTATCTTTCTCATTTCTAACAGTTCAGAATATTTAGGGATTTTTGTATGCTTGCTTTGTATTCTAAACTAATTTTTGCCATTAAGATTACTGGTACACTTTTGGTATACATTATAATCACAGTCATCATTGGCATTTTGTTCCTGGACATGAAATATCTTGATTCTTCTGTTTTCCCATCGCCCTTTCCTCACTTCCAACTCTTCACACTCACTCTTTTTTTAAATATTTTTTAATCTTTATTGGTATATTACATACATGCATCATGATTGCACTCCATAATGGAGATTTGTACCAGAATAAGACACAACTTAATTCTGATTTTTTCCCATAGCCCTACCCACTCTACCGCCCCCCCATATACATAGTTTGTTTCCTTACTTTTTTGTCAAAATCTCATCATTTTTCCCCCTTCACCCTATTTTACATTGAGCATTATTCTATTTCACAATATAAAACATGCAATTATAGGACTCAGTTAAATCTTTATTTTCTCATACCAGAGAAAAGATGCGATATGTACCTATCTGTGCCCTATTTATTTCACATATGAGGATATCCTCAAGCTATGTACATTTAAGTATAAAGGATTCAAGCTTATCATTTTTTACGGCAGAGTAATACTCCATTCTGTAGAAGAACCACAGCTTTTTTATCCAGTCTCCAGTTGATGAACACTTGGGTTGTTTCCAAGATGTAGCAATCACAAATTGGGCTGCAATAAACATGGGTGCACATATGTCACTGTGATATGAGACTTTTAATTCTTTTGTTTATATACCTAGCAGGGCAATGGCCAGGTGAAATGGGACCTCCAATCCTAGGTTCTCGAGGAATCTCAAAACTGATCTCCATAGGGGCTGTACGAGTCTACAGTCCCACCAACAGTGGAGAAGGGTTCCTTCTTCTCCACAGCCTCGCCAACATTTGCTGTTGGCTGATTCTGAAATGGCAGCCATTCTATGTGGAGTGAGATGAAATGTCAATGTTGTTTTCATCTGCATCTCTCGAATGACTAATGATGTTGAGCATTTCTTCATATGCTTCTTAGATACTCTTACTTCTTCCTCTGAAAAATATTGATTTCAGATGCTCTTTTTTGAATTGGGTAATTAAATTTGGGTGGGCTGATTTTTTTTAACTCTTTATATATTCTAGATAGTAGCCCTTTTTCTGAAAAATAGCTGGTAAAGATATTTTCCCACGTTGTTGGTTGCCATTTTGCTCTGTTGGTGGTTTTCTTTGCTGTGCAGAAGCTTTTTAAAGGAATGAGGTCCCATTTGTTGATTTCTTCTGCCAATTTCTGTGATATAGAAGTTTTGTTCAGGAAGTCTTTCCATAAGCCAGTGTCTTCAAGAGTTTTACCTAACCTGTTTTGCAGAAGGCTTAGAGTGTCTGTTTTAATATTTAGGTCTCTTATCCACTTTGATTTTAGCTTGGTACACGGTGAAAGAGTTAGATCTAGTTTTAGTCTTTGGCAAGTTAAAGCCCAGTTTTTCCAGCACCATTTGTAAAAAAGGCTATCTTTCCTCCAGTGAGGATTTTTGACTCCTTTGTCAAAGACGAGGTGGCTCAGTGTATCTGGAGTAGTTTCTGGATCTTCTAGGCTACTCCATTGATCTTCAGTTCTGTTACTTTGCCAGTACCATGTAGTTTTTATCACAATGGCTTTATAGTATAGTTTCAGGTTTGGAGTTGTAATAACCCCCACCATGTCCCTGTTGCTTAGAATTGCTTTTGCTGTTATAGGTCATTTGTGGTTCCAGATGAAAGTTTGGATTTTTTTCTCTAGCTCTGTGAAATATGCTGTTGGGATTTCAATCGGGATTGTGTTGAATGTGTAGAGTAGTTTTGGGAGTATAGCCATTTTGACAATATTGGTTCTTCCTACCCAGGAGCAAGGTATGTCTTTCCATTTTTGGATATCATCTTCTATCTCCTTTTTCAGAGTGCTATAGTTTTCAGAGTAGAGGTCTTTCACTTCCTTTGTTAGATTGATTCCTAGATATTTTATTTTTGGGGGGTGTGCTATTGTGAAAGGGACTGACTCCCCAATTTCTATCTCAGTGGGTCTACTGTTTGTGTATACAAAGGCTATTGATTTTTGAACATTGACCTTGCAACCAGCTATGAAGCTAAAACTGGCAATTAGGTCCAGCATTTTTTAATTGAGTTTTTAGGATCCTCTAGAAAGTGTATCATGTCATCAGCAAATAATGACAATTTAACTTCTTCTTTTCCAATCTTTATTCCTTTTATTTCTTTCTCTTGCCCAATTGCTATGGCTAATATTTCCAGAACTATATTGAGCAGAAGTGGTGAGAGAGGACATCCTTGTCTTGTTCCTGATCTTAGTGTGAGAGTTTCAATTTTTGACCATTTAGTATGATACTGGTGGAAGGTTTCTCATAGATAGCTTTTATTAGTTTGAGATACAGACCATCTATTTCGATCTTCAGTAGGTTTTTGAACATAAATGGGTGTTGTATTTTGTCAAACGCTTTTTCTGCATCAATTAAGATGACCATATGATTTTTATCGTTAAGCCTGTTAATATGGTGTATAACATTGATTGATTTATGTATGATGATCAATCCTTGCATCCCTGGGATGAATCCAGGGATTGGTCAGGGTGTATAATCTTTTTGATAATTCTCTGTATTCTGTTTGCCAGGATCTTATTGAGGACTTTTGCATCGGTGTTCATTAGAGACATAGGGCTGTAGTTCTCTTTTTTGGTTGAGTCTTTCTCTGCTTTTGGAATCAGGGTAATGGTTGCTTTCAGGAATGAGTTTGAGAGTACTGCTTCCCTTTCAGTTTCACTGAAGAGTTTCAGTAGTAGAAGCACTAACTCTTCTTTAAAAGTTTTATAGAATTAAACAGTAAAA
>PVIR01013253.1:0-42820 GCA_004026965.1 Petromus typicus
CTCTGAAAAATATCTGTTCATTTCAGATGCCCATTTTTGAATTGGGTCATTAAATTTGGGTGGGCTGATTTTTTTCAGCTCTTTATATATTCTAGATAATAGCCCTTTATCTGAGGAACAGCTGGTAAAGATTTTTTCCCACATTGTTGGTTGCCTGTTTGCACTGTTGGTGGTTTCCTTTGCTGTGCAGAAGCTTTTGTAATGCACTTCTTATGGTGTTACACAGTCAGATCCATTGGGGAGAACATAATTTGGATGCTTCTAAAAAAAGTGAAACATACATCTACAGCCAGCCAACCATTCCATTTCTAGGCATTTCAGAGAAATTAAAGGATGTATTCATGAAAAATTCGTGCATGAAGAATTATAGCAATTTTAATTATAATACTAAAGCACATGTTCTCATCATGTGTACAAAGGATATTTTCCAGAATAAATTTTATTAAAATGTCATTAATGGCCACAGGACAAACCTTTACAAACACAAGGAGCTTGAAAAAAATCAAATACCACTTCCAACCACACTAGCGTGAAACTGGAAATCAATATTAACAGTAAATTCTGAAAATTCACATATAAGTAGAAATTAACCAAAATGATTCTTCAAAATGACTAGGTGAATGACAAAATTAAACGAGAATTTTAAAAAATTTCTTTGCGAGCTGAGGACGAGGCTCAGAGGCCCAGCACGTGCTCCACATGTGCACGAACTGAATTCCATTGTCAGCACCTCAAAGGAGAGGTGAGGATGTAGCCAAAGAAATCCTAAGGATGGACAGAAAAATCAGGTGGTCAAACCATGGAATATCCCCATCAGGAGCTGGGAGAAAAAGAACATTTTGATCTCATCTACAAATATGTGCATAGTTATCCACGGGATATGTACCTTCAGCGTTCACTGCTATCCATGCTGCTTTATCCTACAAATCAGCTTTTACACTTAGTAAGTCCGTGGCCATTTCACTCCAGTTCCACAAAAAAGACACTGCACTCCATCTGGACCCGGAGTAAACCTCCTGTTGTAACGCTACATCCCTGGGCACGGTAGGAAATTCCAACCTCTTCATTTCCAGTGCAGATTGAAAAATAAAAGATAAACAATAAACATACAAATAAAAGGGCATGCTAATTTCCCAGGGACAGAAAAAAATTTCCATACACCGGGGAAAGTCAAGCCTCACAAATCTCTCTTGATAAATCACATGGATGGAAAATTCCCAAAACCTAGGGGAGAAAGCAGTTCCATGGTTCATGACCTCTCATGGAGACAGTTTCATATTCCATCTGGAAACTGAGGAGTCTTCTTGCTTTTTCTTTTGTCATATTAAAAACAGCATGTGAGCAGTGGGGACACATTCTTTCCTGACATTCTCTCTCTCTCTCTCTTTCTCTCTCTCTCTCTCTCTCTCTCTCTCTCGATAAGAAAAAGAAGATTTGGAACACTGAATGGACTTTTGTTTTTAGAGAATCAGAGTTTGCTACTACAAGACTATTTTAGGAATTGATACATGGTGAGATCTACAATTTACATTTTTGCATTTTCAAAGAGAATATCAAATCAAGATATTGTTCTTAAAAATTTACTATTATGATCAAGCCACCAACTTTAAGGCAATGTCTAAACTTCTCACGCTTGGGCTGATTCCACGGACTTTCTGACTCTCAGACTCCTCATTTTGGAGAGGAAATAAATACTACCATGCTCGAAATAAACATCCAAAGTACTCTGGATTTAAAAGCAGAAGAGGTAGAGAAATTAAGAAGAATGTTCCAACTACTACTTTTAGTTTATGCAACTATACTTACTTAGAAAGCAAATACGCAGATGTGACAGATATGCTCATATATGTAATATGCATGCACCTAAAATTAATTTATTGAAATGTAATCGTAGAACACTACTTACAGCAACTAACTTGCCATTGTTAGTGGTTTAGTTTGAATTTGTTTTTTAATTACAAAGGATCCCTTTCAGAATGACTAGTGCTGACATCAGTTTTGTGTCTAAGATCAATGGGAAGGAATATCAGGTGGTAGGGGTCCAGAGGTCCGAAAGTGACCACCCTTGGAGGTGGTACAGGGCACAGTGTTCATGCTGTGCTGGGCAGCTCCAGCATATCCAAGGATGAAGTGACAGGACAGAAAGGCCCCAGCATGCCGCAGGAGAAACACAGATTAAGCTGCTACCCATGTAGAACGTGCAGTTGAAGCTGATAAAATCATGACATACCTGCAACTGTATAAAGAATGGGAGGACTGGGCGTCGGGAAAGACCATACATGAAATGCTTGCAAACGTTAAAAATGTTTCACATAAGAGTCTGCGTTACATCAATGCTTTAGTTCTAATCATCCAAAGTGATTACACTAGAACAGAAAATTGTCTGCACCTTCTTTTTCTTCCAAGATGAATATGATGGTAGAAAATATGGCAATGTAGATTTTAAACTTAGTATTTAAATCTCAATATTCTAATAATACACTAATATAAACATCAAAGTTAAAAGTTCTCTTTTCCATATGATTCTCTGTATGCACTAAAATTATATTTAAAATATTCCTACAAATGGGTAGAAGCATGAAAATTTTTATTTTCCTCATTACCATACATCCTCATATTATAATTTATTATATTAGAAGTGCTTATTTGCAGAGGCATGCACTATTAATTTCTAGTACTTACATTTACATAATTATCTTTCCATTATTAGTCACATCAGCTGTTCTTAAAATTTTGCTGTTATTACATCAGCACCACCATTGTAAAACTACTCCATATCAATTAACTTAGAGCTTAAATTTTTAAAGTTCAGGTAACTAATATAAAAATTACATCCAAGTTTGCAGCTCTGAAAATATGTACCAATACATTTTCCAAAATGGAATATGAATGCTACAATTTTGAGAACAAGCATATTTTAAATATAACATGATTTTAAATGACTCATGCTTCATTCTTATAGCTGATATAATTTTGAAGTTTTTTTGCTGTAACTAGGCACACTTGAAAACAATGCTGGCACCAATATTCCACCTCCACATATTTATACTTTGCACAGTATATTCATATTTGTGCTCATGGGTCTGACACCTTGGACAACTGTTACCAAGTCAACTTTGAAACAGAACAAGCTACACCACACTAATCTGTCGAATGACACAAGTGAAGCCTTGTGTGCAACAAACTATGACCATTTTCTATGTTTAATTAACTTTTTACAGCGGACCCCTGACTTAAACTCAGTTCTTTCCTGTAGGCTGGTTGTAACATGGTCAACTGAATACTCAAGCTCCTCGACACGATCTTCAAAGTCTCCTGGGCAATTTTAGGCCACACTCTCTTCCAGGCTGACCTTGGTGTCCTCACAGAGAGACTGGCCCAAGATTTCTCGATTGTCCCCGAACAGCAAAGGACGCTGTCATGTTCCTTCCAAACTCTTTCAGGGAAAAATCTATGTCTGAGAACATCTGGAAGCACGAGGGCCTGCATTCAGGTTACAACTCAAGACTTTGGTTGTAAGTTAAAACTGAAATTCTGGTTGTAAAGGTTGTTCATAAGTCAGGCTGGTTGTAACTTGAGAGTCCACTATACTTGGAGCAATAATGTAATTTTGTGATAAGTTATCACCAAAGTTGCCAAAGTATTGTGAAGAGTTCCTCTATACTCTTCGTTATTCCTAATGTTAACACATAATATTTCCACAGTTAAAATTTATGAACCTATGAAATTAGTAATGATAAACAGTAAAAACTAGATTTCATTCCTATTTTACCACTGTGTTCAGTCCTTTCTGTGCATTTAGAAAAGAAAATTTTATAAAATTTAAATTAAAATGTGAAATAATGTGCTAGACGAAGCATGTATTCACCTTCTGATTCTGTCATTGTCTCAGTTTCCTTTAGCAAAATGCCTCTTTCAAATGTGCACCAAGAATCTTAGGCTTTGATGTTTACACAAGAACGGAGCCTGCAAAAAACCAACCCTCTCCAGGTCCTCACTGGATAAGGGAAGTTCCCATTTGGGGCTCCTGCTCCTACGTGCTCAGGGCATGGAGACCCTGTGTTCAGAATCCTGTGCCCGGCATCTCTCACTTGCTGGAATTTCATATCTATAAGTGCGAGTTTTCTACCAATACACATACAATAAGACCTAGGACAGGCTTCATCCTGTGAGGTAAAGTATGAACAATTACTTTTTCTTGTCGGATGACAACACTTTGAAAGCTGTAAAACTTTAGCCTCTATTCACTATGTGTAAAGGACAGAGTGAGATGGTTTCTTGTGGATGTTTCTCTTTTGTAGGAGCCAAGATAATTTAGTTAAAGATCTAACTCAGTTCAGAGTTTTAAAGGGATATTTGAGGAGGAGTCATGATTTTCAAGAGTATCAAAACTGTATGTTGTTTCTCCTCTTTGTCAGTAAGATTATCTCTTGATAAGGGTTGGAGTTCAAGCTATCCCAACCCAGGCTCCCAAGCCAGGATTTAAAAATTAATAGAACTTATAAAGGATGTGAAATGCTGGTCAAGAATGCAATCCAGTAAGCCACTGGCTTGAACAAAGAGAGGCAGGACCTTGAGAGGAAAATCAGGTCTTGAGTTGACCACTTCTTATCTAGACTGAAACTCCACTGTTTAAAATGCTTAAAATTCTGTTCCATCTCAGTTCTTTGTTACTGGCCTCTACTATACTTAATATGTTTGCAATTTTGTGGACTTGGTGATATGTGATCATTTGACACAAGCAGGTTTTAAATTGTTGATAACTAGAAGTGATCTGGAAAAATGTTTTTCTTTCCTATAACTGCAGATTCCACACCTTCCTTCCCTGTTGTGCCTTCACCCCTTTCCTCAGAAGCCATGCGAAACCACAGCACTGTGACTGAGTTTGTCCTCCTGGGGCTCTCACAGAACCCCAGAGTTCAGAAAATAGCATTTGTGGTGTTTCTGTTGGTCTATGTTGCAACTATGGGGAGCAACACCCTCATCGTGGCAACCATTGTCTGCAGCCCTGGCCTGCTGGGCTCCCCCATGTACTTCTTCTTGGTGTTCTTGTCCTCCTTGGATGCCTGCTTCTCCTCACTCATCACCCCAAAGGCGATTGCAGACACGCTCCATGAACAGAGAACCATCTCCTATGAAGGCTGCATGATTCAGGTCTTTGGAGTACACTTCCTTGCTGGAGCAGAGGTGATTGTCCTCACAGCCATGGCCTATGACCGCTACGTGGCCATCTGCAAGCCCCTGCACTACGCCTCCATCATGAGCTGGAGGCTCTGTGGCATTCTAATGGGCGTGGCCTTGGCAGGGGGCTTCCTACACTCCATCATTCAAATTTCCTTCACTTTCCATCTGCCACTATGTGGCCCCAATGTCATTGACCACATCATGTGTGACCTGTACCCGCTGCTGAAGCTCGCCTGCACAGACACGCACATCTTGCGTCTTTTGGTGTTTGCCAACAGTGGGTCTTTCTGCATCCTCATCTTTTCCTTATTGCTTGTCTCCTACGGTGTTGTCTTGTTCTCTCTGAGGAAGCACAGTGCGGAAGGGCGGAGGAAGGCTCTGTCCACCTGTGGATCCCACGTTGCCGTAGTGGTTCTATTTTTTGTCCCGTGCATTTTTATGTACGCACGACCTCCGTCGGCTCACTTCTTTGATAAAGTTGTGGCCATCTTTTGCACCACGCTGACTCCCTTGCTCAACCCTATGATTTATACTTTCCGCAATAAGGACATGAAGAATGCCATGAGGAAACTGTGGAAGAAGCTGGCAATGCACTCTGATGACAAATAAAACAATAAATGGATAAAAATTGTAACAGGAGTGAAGATGTTAAAGTAACTTTAGATGTTTGGTGTGACTGGAGGTAATCCAGTGCAGGAAAAGCATTTACATGGGGATCAGGAAACAAAAGTTATATCTACACACTCACCGATCAGCTCTGCATTGGCGGCATCGTACCCTTGAGTATATACTTAAAAGAGTTGAATTTCAGCTTACTTTGCATGCTTTGATAGCAGAAAAAATAAAATAAAAAGACTATTTAATCAAACTGTCATTTACTCCAGGCTTAAAAATCTGCATGAAGGAAAAAAAATACATTAGAGATTGGAAACGTGAGCTTAAAAGATTTCAAAATAACAAAGACCCCCCAAAAAAGAGAAGAGAGCAGCCTCTGTAGAATCCCAGCTGTAATTGTGCCTGAATCACATGACTGGATCACACAATGGATCCCATGCAATCTGCCATAGAATTTGAGTCACGCCTTCAGTTTTTAAAGAGACAATGTGATTGGTCAATTTGGGCCTATTGGTAAGTCCTCGTTGGGTCAATTGACCAATTCATAGTGACGGGAGGGAAAAAGGAAGCAAATCCCCCAGAGACACAGCAGCTAGCATCTCTGTTATCATTGTAAAAGGAGACTCTCCTAAGCTTTCGAAAAGGAAGACAACTTCAGTTTCAGAAGGAAATGTGGGAGTCAGTTAAATTAACATCTTCTTTTGGGCACAGGATGTAGTTCAGTGACACTGTGCCTGGCTGGCAGGCAGTGATGGTTATTTTTAGATTTAAATTCATGAAATATCTGCACTCGGTGCTATGAAAAATATGACATTTTGACTTAATTTATAAATATATACCCATTTTTAGTTGGGATCTATAAATCTCACTGCTACCCTAGTTCTAAAGAAATGTATGTTATCCCTATCTTAGAGCTCAGATTTTGTGTTCAGTACGTACAGGCACTGTGCCCAAACCATCCGTACACATCTCCTGGGTAGCTGGTGTTCTATTCCTGAACAGGACCGGAAGTGAAAGCATCTCCAATCCCAGGAGCATGTGAACAACAAAGCTAAAACAACCAAAATACAAATAAAGAGGACAGAGTAATTGGTAAGGGACACAGAAGTTTTTGCAAACACTTGAGAATGCTAAATCGTGGGAGTCTATCTTGAAAAATCACAAGGAAGGAAAATTTCCAAGCCCTAAGGGGAGGAAGCAATTCCATAGGCCCCACAACCTCTCCCAGAAACCACTTTAAATTCTGAGTAGAAATCAAAAGAAAGCATTCGGCTTCCTTTTCCGTTGGCTGGTGTTGGAGACAGGACATGGGCAGCTGCGGGATAGTTGCACACCAGGACTATCAGAGATGTTCTTCCCCTCTCCCTTAGAGGAAGAATGGACATTTAGATGGGAGCATCGTGCTTTGAGACACTGAGAGGACATTTCTATATGGAAGAAACCATCACTAGATTTCAAGAAATTGATACTGGTGAGATTTATAATTTACATTCTTGCATTTCCAATGAGGTTATAAAATCATAGTTTAGTCCTTCAAAGTATTGATACAATGGTCAAGCTTCCAGCTTTAAAGCAATGCTTAAACATAACTACAATAATCATGTATGCTTGGGCAAGCTCAGCCAACTGTCTGGCTCCCAGATCCTCATCACAGAGGGGATTAAAATGTTACCAATCTCGAAATGTGTAGAAACAATAAAAATAATACATGTGGAGTACGTGAAGCATCACTTGACAGGTAAGTCCACAGTGCAAAACCCCTACCACATCAAAAGACATTATTCTTCCTTTTTTATTTTTTTAGTGACATCTTTTCCTTCCAATGTGATAAAGTTAAAGCTAAGACCAACTCTGCATGTTCAAGCTACATAAAAATAATTTAGAAATGCCACTAATTCATACTTCTATGCTATCTCTCAAGTAACATTTTGTTTATTCATTCTAAAATAGTCTCATTTATTAGCCTCTGACAATCCCTCCACCCTACAATTTAGATTAAAATGTGGGCTACTTTGAAGATGTATGAAGAATACTCAGGTAGGAGACAGCACTGCTGCAAGAGCGTTCACAGCCTCTGAGAGAGAGGCAGGCACAGTGCTATTCCACAACACACAACACCACACAGTGCAGGAAAGACACCAAAGGGAACTAAGTGTCTCCTGTTATGGGGTGTGTTTGCTGACTTCAACTACATGGATTTGATGCTAAAAATAACATTAGAGTCATGCTTCAAAATTGTTCAAAAACCTTAAAAGACTGAAGTTCTCAGTTGGATGCTTGTTTTCCTGATTTTGCTCTGAAAATGAATTAAATTCATCAGTATAAAAGAAAAATATAGGATCCAAGTGCTCATGAGGAAGGACAGAAATCAGAAAGGAAATAAGTTTGGCTGGTTTTTTATTTCCAGAAATAGTAAGTGTATAAAAGTTGAGACTTTGAGGTCTATCAGTCAGGGTGCACTGAAGGAAAGAAAAGGATCTGGAATCTGAAAAGAGAATATTTCAGATGCCAGGGAGGGAAATATGCTGGGCTAGATAGCCAAGAAATAAGCACTTTGCTTTTAAAGCAAAGAAAAATTTCAAATCAAGTATACTGTTAATTCATAATCATAGCAAAGACAGTAATTAAGAATGCTATTTTAACGTTGACTTAGTTTTTATAAGTATACTTGTTTGGAATACCTACATGCAAAAACATGACTGACATACACATCTGTGTGCATATAAATGCATCTAAAATTAATTAATTGAAGTAAATTTAGAACATTAAGTAGAATGACAACCTCATTACTAATTCGTATCGTACTTCTGAATGTTCTATATTCTTCCAAGTTGCAACAAGTTGTATTTTAGGGTGATTAGTGCTAAAAGTCATTTTGATGCTGAAGTCAAAGAGAGCGAAATAGTGGACAACATGGAGAACCAGGTACTAGAGGGTAGATTTGCAGTGGGGTCTAGCACCCAGACTTTCAGCTGTGCAGGGTCTGGAGCAGCCACAGGGGAAGCTCCAGAATATTCAAGGACATAGAACGTGCGAAGTGAGAGACCACAGCATATGGCAGGAGAAAGGCAGGCTGAGTAGCCTCCTGCCTCTGTGAGGACATGGACTTCCAATGGGCCTCAGAGTAGGTTGTGCATGAAGGCAGAGCAAGGTCTGTGGTGTCATCATTCAGGGAACATACATAGAGGTTGAAATTTTCATATGAAATCCTGCATGTCATTAGCGTGTTAATGTGACCCGTACTAAGTAATTATAGTAGATAAAGAATAAAATATCTGCACTTCTTTTATTCTGGCACTATTTGATGATAGAAAAATATGGTGATTAGATTTTGAAGTTCACATTTATATTTCAGTATTCTCATTCCCACAACACTATATACATTCAAATTAAAACTCTTCTCTCTATATATGACTTCTCCATATGTTAAAATTGTGTTTAAAATATCTTTTCAAATGGATGAAATCATTAAACTTTTCTTATTAGCATATTATAAAAATGCAGCAAGTTATCTGTCCTCATTTTTATTCATAGAAAACTGTGCTGTTAATTTTTAATACTTTCATTTATATATTTATCTTCCTTTTCATGTTCCAAGTGACATCTGTACCATCTTCCATTATGAAACTTCTCCTCCTTCACTCGATGTTAATATAAATACTTAGGCTTCCTGTAAACATTGTAACTGGGATAAGAAATTTATGAAACAGAAAATACTTCCTCATATGTTTTCCAGAACAGAGAGAGAATTATACACTTTCATTCTAATCTCAGAAGTGGGCATAATTTTTGAGTAACATGACTTTAAATAATAGATGCTTTATTCTTATGACGAGTCAGTTTCCCAGGGCACTTAGTATGTGACGCACTCTTGAAAATAATGCTAATGACACTGTTTCACACCATTTCATTTAGACTTTGCACGTCGTATTCATCAGAACTTTATTTTTCCTCATGGTTCAGACAGCTGGAAAAAGTGCTGTCATCCCCATTTACAGACAAGCAGCATGACACATCTTGAATATATTGAAAGACAGAAAACTTACAGACAGTAAGTTAAGAAAATTTCTCTATGTTTACTTAACTTTTCACTTTGCTCACTTCATCAGAGCATATATTCATTAACACTTTATTTGAATAAAATATAAATTCTTACAAAAGTTGCCAAGATAATAAGGAAGAGCTTTCCATGCTCCTTCTTTAGTTACTCTCACTGTCAATATCTCAGGTCGTCATGGATACATTTGTCAAAACTACGGAATGAGTGTTGACAAATCCTTAAAGAGGGACTCAATTTTATTCATCCTTTATTAATTTTTTCACTATTGCCTTTGCTGTTCTTTGTGGATTACAGTGCAGAAGGTTCAATAGCATTCAGAACACATAGCATTTCAAATGATGAAAATCTTAAACTTTCTACCTCTCCTCAATAATATGTTTTAAATGTACAGAGAAGATGCTGGTGTCATTGACCACCCAGAAGACTGCACCCCTGAGACAGTGCATGAGCTGAACAATTTTGTCCCCTTTTAGCTGCTGTTTAAAGTGTCTTTTGTGTCCTCTGGCTCCTGCCAGATGGGCAGAGTGTGGCAGGAGAGAGGAGTCGTCGGCCAGAGATCCCCCTAGATTGCACAGTTTGGGTTCTGGTCCCCGATCTTCTCTGATTTCTCTCTGCCTATCTGTATCTTAACCTGTGTGAGCTGGCACACCGCAGATTTCTCCTACAAGGTCCAATAAAGTCATGTGAATGAAAGGTTCTGCTCCAGAAATAAAAGAAGAATATAGCAAGGATTAAACAACGCCACAAAAGTACACACTTTCACTGTGAAATGCTAATAGAAATAGGACTATTTGTCTGAGAAAATCTGGGAAGACTTTGCTTAGGAAATGGTGCTGGAATTGTGGGCTCTGTCCAGGTAGAAATGGAGAGTGAAGATTATTCAAGAGGAGAGGAGATTACAAACTGTTAGCTGCAGGATATCCAAGGGGTGAGACTTTTAAGTCATGTGTGTGAGGGTCATAAATTGCTAGGCATGACTGGGCACAGATAGGCCAAACAGGAAGAAGATAAGTAAGACGATGATGCAGGGTTAGGGTTAGAGAACCACAGTGGTATCAGAAGCCATCAGCATCACTTACTGCATTTATAAATCATTCTATTTTAGAACACCCATTTTCCTTTTAAGGTGATAACAATGAGGACAATAGATGGCAGATAAAAAGATGGGCTGTCTGAATTTGGGTCCTTCTACCTGGTCTAGCCATCTCAGTAGAAGCCTATCATGCCCATTTAAAGGATCGTGAGCTGAGCCCTTGATAACATTGGCACTTGTGAAATATCAGCTTGTGTTTTTGACTTGTAAGAACTATATTCACACAAGGAAAACTCATGTATCCCTCCATCTTCCTGGACTGAACTTAGTGGGACATTTTAGAACATACAAGGTACAAAATAATATACATAATGATTTCATATTATGCTTTGCAAATGTATAAAACTGAAGGTGTTAGTACTGATGAAGTGTATAGCTTCTCTCTCCCTAACAAAGTGGAGTTGAGAACAAACACTTTAATCTGTGTCTACACAGGAAGTGGTGACCCCAAAGCTCGAGATGAATCAGTCTGAGACAACTGTTCATTGGTCTGTGTTCTGCTGGGCCCGGCCTGAACCACTTCTAAGATTTCCAGTGAGTCTCTCAGTGCAGGAAGCAGAAAGTCCAATGTTTTCAGCATTTTAAAACAGTGCCACTGTATTGTGACCAAGGAGCAACTTGAAATCATAGCTCCATAGAATGTGAGTTAAATCTTCAAAGGCCAGTCCTAATTGTGCTAAAAATAACCAACCCAGTTATAAAAAGTGCAAGCCACTTCTTATATATGCTTTGCATATGCTGAATTTTCATAGCATCCTTAAAGGGGAGATTATTATTTACATTAGTTGTGTGAATATCAAGGGACTCTTGAGGTCTAGTGGATGGCGAGATGAAGTTTGAGTCTAGCTACTTTTTAAATGATTAGTATGTACTCGTGGCACATCGTGGATACATCCATTATGAGCAATTGCCCAGTGAACACAACACATCTTATTTCTTTTTTTTTTTTTTTTTTTTTTTTTTTTTTTTTTTTTTTTTTTTTTTTTTTTTTTTTTTTTTTTTTTTTTTTTTTTTTTTTTTTTTTTTTTTGAGACAGGGTCTCGCTTTGTGGTTCAGGCTGGCCCTGAGCTCAGCCTCAAACTCACATCACAGCAATCCTCCTGCCTCTGCCTCCTGAGTGCTGAGATTACAGGCGTGAGCTACCATGCCCGGCACTGTGGTATGTGGTACTGGCTGCTGCTGGGCGTGAGTCTCCACACCCAGTATTGTTATGTGGTTACCTGGGAATTGAACCCGGGCCCTTGCGCTTGCAGGACAGGCACCAGAACCACTGAGCTAAGTCCCCGGCCCACATCTTATTTCTTTTTACACCCCTTGCCCCTCTGATGCACCTCCATCCCTTGTCCCAGATCTGGCATAACCACTGAGCCAAGACTCTCTATCTAACTTTGTTTACACCTCTGAGAATCTGTTTGAGAATCAGACTATCTCAATTAAAATTACACTTCAGCTCTACAAGTAATATTTATTTCCTCTCTGACCATTGTGTCTATGAGAAAATTATTCTCAATCACTCCACAAATATTTTTTTACTATTCTCATATTGGTTACATACTATTTTTTATGATTAACGATCAAATTTGCATTTATATTTAGACTTATGAGAACATGGTACCGTTTTTTCCAGTCTTGATAGTTTCTTATAATTTTGACTCAGCATCGGAAATGAAAGATAGTTATGAAAGAGTGCAGAAAAAAATGTAAGACTTTTTCTGGAGAAGTGGGAAAGCAGAAAATTGAACTCTGAGTTCTTCTGTGAAGATTTTTCAGCAGAAACAATTGTTTAACAATATTAGGTCATGATTTTACTGGAATAAGTTTTTTCAGATTTTCAGTGCGCACAGACACAATGCATCACACATGAAACATATTTGCACATATAAAAGTCTATTATCTTTCTTCTGGGAGTTCGGAATAAGATAGGGAAGATACCTGGGCACCAATTTTGACATGAGAGGGCTGAACTTCAAGAGTTAAGCCACATGCCCCAAAACCTAGATCTGCAGCTTCCACTCTAGATAAAATTCAAACTATTGTAAGGATACTTATTTTGCATTCCCAAAATGCTCCAGCTTTGATCCAACCCAGCAAGTTTCTGAGGAACCAGATGTATCATCCAGAGATCTGGCACCTACAATCAGTAAGGTCTGCAAAGGACTTCACTTGGTAGAACAGAGCAGACAGTGGAATATGGCGCAGAACTGGAACTCAGAGCTCAGCCTACTACTCTTTCCAACGTTATTTCTTCTCTTCTCTTTGCAGAGAAGCCCCACCAGCTCCATCTCCCTACTGCCACTGCTATGGTGACGAATACGAGTGTGACCGAATTCATTCTGTTTGGGTTGACACAAGATGCTGCAGAGCAAAAAGTGATCTTTGGGCTCTTCTTGACTCTTTATCTTATGACTCTACTGGGGAACTTGCTCATTGTGGTGACCATTAAAACCAGCCAGACCCTGAGGAGTCCCATGTACTTCTTCCTGTTCTACTTATCCTTCGCTGATGCTTGTTTCTCCACCACCACGGCCCCCAGACTGATTGCAGACTCCCTTTCTCAGAAGAAGACCATCTCCTACAATGAGTGCATGACCCAAGTCTTTGCAGCCCACTTCTTTGGGTGCATGGAGATCTTTGTGCTCATCCTCATGGCAGTTGACCGCTATATGGCCATCTGCCAGCCCCTGCGGTACTCAATCATCATGAGCCAGCGTGTCTGCAGAGTGCTGGTGACCCTGGCCTGGGTGGGGTCTGGCATCCATTCCTTGGCACAGATTTTCCTGGCTCTGCAACTGCCCTTCTGTGGCCCCAACGTGATCGATCACTACTTCTGTGATTTGCAGCCTTTGCTGAAACTCGCCTGCATGGACACGCATGTGATCAACCTGTTGGTCGTGTCCAACAGCGGGGCCATCTGCATGGTGAGTTTCATACTGCTGCTCATCTCCTATGCTGTCATCTTGTACTCTCTGAGGAACTACAGCACCGAAGGAAAGTGGAAAGCCCTTTCCACGTGCACCACCCACTTCATCGTGGTCGTCTTATTCTTCGGCCCCTGTATCTTCATATACACACGTCCACCAACCACCTTTCCTATGGACAAGATGGTGGCCGTGTTTTACACGATCGGCACGCCCTTCCTCAACCCCCTCATCTATACCCTGAGGAACACAGAAGTGAAAAGTGCCATGCAAAAGTTGTGGCATCGTGAACTATGCCATCAGGTGACCCACGCTATTGAGAATTCCAATGTACACTTGCTCAGCAGGGTAGCATTTATTGCATGAGTTGAAAAAATAATCAAATTTCCTGAGACTACGCACCCACTTAGAGTTTTACAACTTGGACTGTTAGTTTTAGGTGAGAATGTTTTATCAAGTGTTATTTTCATTTTGAAGAAAATCTCATCTATAAATAAAAGGCTAGGGCTCCTGGGTCCACTTTGTAATCTTACATCTCAATGATGCCTGGCTTTTGCGTGGTGGGCTTATGATGCCTGTCACCAGGGCTCCACGATATATCGCCAAACCTGATGCAGACTAATGAAAAACACAGAGACCCGAATGATAGCTTCACACGAGTGTCAGCATTCCCTTCCACTGGACATGAAACCTCAGGTTGCACCAAACATTCCCCATCACTTTGATACAGATAAGGAGAGGCCGTGTGAATGTTCATAGCATAAGACGATGCTTGTGAAAGTCTGCAGACCTGGGTTCACATGGGGTTGAAGTTCCTCATAGTAAATGTTCACAGTTTTCCTGATTTCAGTCCTTATGATTTGATTTGATTTGAAAGACTTGAACCTAGTATTGTGACATTTAAACTATAATTGGCCCTTGGTGAGTTCTCAGTAATTTTATAGAACACCAGGCATCATGGGAGCATTGCATACATGCTCATAACATACCATGACCATGTCCTCCCCCTTGGCCCCCTCCCTTGATCCTCTTTTCTTTCTCTGTCTCCCTTCTCTCTCTCTTTTCCACCCAACATTCCACATTCTTGAGAAATTGTGATATTTGACTTTCTAAGCCTGGTTTATTTCACATAATGCCCATTTTCCATCCAAATAACATGATTCAGTTCTTCATGGCTGAATAGTACTCCACGGCGTATATGTACAACACTTTTTTGAATTTATCCATTAATGGGCACCAGGCTGATTCTGTATCTCAAAATTCATGATGCACACAGGAACCTCTTCATAAGCTGACATTAATTCTTTTGGATAAACACCAAAGAGCTATGTCATACGGCCAGTTTTTAATTGTTTGAGGAACCTCCATACTGGTTTTCATACATTCCTCCGAACAACGTACAAGGGTTCTTTTCTCCCATTCAACCTTTCCAGCATTGCGTTCGTATTCCTCATGACAGCCATTCTGTCTGTGGTGAGATGAAAGCCCTACTATTTGTTGCTCTTTCAAGGTTAATACAGTGAGAGAAAACTTTTGTCTATATCTGAATAAAAACTCACAAAGCTTCACAACTTTTCTTTTCACTGTTCAATAATACAGGTCCTAAACTTCCTTTGGATTTAAATGAATGATAAAACTTAAAATGTCCATGATAAGTCATTAACTCAGGTGGTACAGGTCCTCAAACTCTATCTTCACCTGAGGCCTGGAAAACTAAACTAGGAAAGGCAGACAGCAGGGTCAGGGGTTTGGGGTACAGGGAGGAAGAGTAATTCAGGGAGAGAAAAGTCTTGCTGAAGTTGATACCCTAACATGCTAGCCTATTGTTTCTGGACATGGAAGCTTTGAAATATTTCTATTTTTTTTCTCTGTTGAGTCTTTTTTGTAGATCTTTTAAAGATAGTTTCCTTGACCTGCTGAACTATATCATCCTTAATAGCAAAAAGAAACATCTTCCTGTGGCCGCAGGCGATGCCTTCCTCAACCCCCAGTTGGTGGCCACACCCCCCAGCTTCTCCTCCGTCCCCTCTGTCCCTGTGGGGATGGTCCTCAGAAAAGTTCACAAGTCCCCTGGGAAAAGGATGGTTTTATTTCTTGGAGATCAATTTATTTAATCATTAAAAACTTGACCACTCGGTGCAAGTGTAAATTACGTAAAATAACTTGATCTGAATCATGTTGGAGCTCATTTTCATGCATCTAAGCAATATGTCTAGAGGGTAAATATCTCTTTAAAATGGTGCAAACAAATATGGCCTGTTTACTCTTGGTGTTCTTTGAGAGTAATCCATATGTACATTGTTATACCATGGATAGTATGTAATTAACTCAGTCTTTGTCACAGTTTGAAAGTGATTTCTGTGTTGTAATTCTATTTGATAATTAAAATATAATTGTAAATACTGAAGCAAATAAGCCATTCAAAATGCAGATAAAGAGAGACAGGAGAGGAAAAGAGAGTAAAATGATAAATCTGGGATATGTCAGAGGAATGTAATTATTATTTATTATAAACATACACTAGTACAAAAATGTGTAGCCTCTCAAGTCAGCAGAGGTACAACTAAGATGTTCTTATCGGTCGTCAGATGCATTCACAGGTAGTGACTTCTTCAGAGAGTGGAAGACCTACGTGAGGTTATCGCCACCTGATGCTTCTCACTGGGGGCAGAGTGGGCTTAGTGCCACTCTTAGCTGGTGACACACTAAAGAGAAATGCCAACCAAGGCAGCAACCGTTACTTCCCATGAAGGAAATCGACCCTGCTTGTAGGAAACATTTTCCTCAGCTCAGGATGAAGATGCAGCTCTGGTGCCATTTGCCAAGAAATGTTTGGCTACTAGAAGTTCTCACCGGGGATTTAAGAGGCAGCAGCAGTACCTGCTAGTGTGGAAATGGTGTTGGCAACAAATATACGGAACAATTAAAGGCTTGCATCAGCCTTGGAGACCAAGTGGCTGTGTTGGAAGGAGACGCTGACCACAACTTGGCCTGTGCCCCTGGGGATGTACCTCCCCCACCGTCTGGGCCAAGGCAGAGACAAGAGCTCGTCCTTTGCAGCCACTTCTGAGAAGTTTGTGGGTCTGAGAAGTTACCACTAAGGAGCCACTGGTAATACACCTACAACCTGTGTGTCTCCAAATGACTCATTAGGGACTTGAAACTACCAAATAAGATGAAGATAAATCTTTGACAAGGCAGTCTTTGTGAGCTGGACACTTTAAGGAATTTCTTACAGGTAAAAATATCTGCAAGCACAAGTTCACTTAAGACTCGAAGTCCGGAAGTCTATTTATATATTTAGTTGTCTTACAAACCAGAAGGAGGGCAGAGAAGCTGGGTCATTTTCCAAGTAGGAGATTCAGTGCTTCTGCTTGGAAAGGATGAGCTCCGCTTTAGTACAGCATCCTGAGGCCTTTTTCACAGTTACGCCTTCGATAATGCTAGCAAGTTGTCTCTAATTAACGTAAGTACGTAACAGCAGAAGGTATGCTTTTGTGAATACCTTTTGCATGACTGGAAGTATCACCACACCTCAGATCTAGCATTCTAGATCACATATAGTCTGATAGAAAAAGGTAGTCTTTATGTCTTCAAGAAGCTCTTTCTTGAGGTGTATATCATAATGTTTGAGAAATTTTATTTCAGATATGACACCAATCATGGAAATTAAAAATATAAACCCAGGAGTTGGGGGAGGTTTACAGATTTAGGCATGCATTCAGTTAGAACAAAAAAAGGAGGACATTCTTCAACTCAATCTTCTTCCCATAGCATGGAAGTCGCCAAATCAGTTCGCAAATACAAAGCACTCTTTGGGTGAAGTGTACGTGGATTTCAGGTCCTAGACCACTTGTGGAAATGTGTGATCTTATCCCAAAAAGCTGAGTTTCACATCTTCAAACTATAAATTACACTCTTAGGAAAAATTTTTAGATGTTATGAATTCATAATTCATTGACAGAATAAAAAGTAAATACTTTTCAAAGCATTCACACAGTGGAAGAAGTTGTAATAATGATGTTGACTATAAAACAGCTGATGCAAAACTTAGTTTCTTAATGATAAATGAAAAATCAAATAAATTCCTAAAATTCTACATACAGTGCCCTAACTAACATCAATTAGCAAAATAAATGAAATGACTTGGGGAAATATGAGACCTGGGCCTTGTTTGGCAAGTACCTTAATCCTTGGGTCACTTGTTTTCCATAAATCTGGGAATTCTTGGAAGACTGAACGTCTGATTTTCAGAACCCACAGTGTCCTTCCCAGTTTAGACTTTCAAGTACACTGAACTCGTATTACAGGAGCCATAAAAGCTTGATTCCTAACAGAGGTGCAGAACTTTAGGTGCTGAGTGAGAGGAGACTATTCCTTGTTGAGCTAGTTCCTCTTTCACAGATGACATTTGCTTTCTAAAAAATTGAGTTGTTCTTCGTGTTTTCTATCATCCTTTTCACCATCTGTCTGCACCACTCCTGCTGCACCTGTGTGCCTGAGGCACCTGCCACATGCCCTTGTTCCTGCCTCGTGATTGAGGATAAAGGTACTTGCTGTTCTGGTAGGGTGACTAGGCAAGCCCACAGTTAAATCCATTATAAATGTGTACAGTGTTCCTCACTAGCAGAATAAGGGAAATTTTAGAAAATAATGCTTGTGTCTTTATGTGTTGAAAATTACCACTGGAATGCAGAGTTTTGGCAGTTTATCCTATGGAGAAGTTGCTTTTCATAGGATATGGACGAGTGAGGTTAATTTACCTCTGTCTGGTAAGTATCACAGTATTTTTTGTTTTTTGAGCTTAGAGTCATTACTATAAGTTAATGTACAAAATTTTATTATATTTCCATATGCCTTATAAATATATCATTACTGCAGCTCATGAGGAAGGTATAGGAAAAACAATAACCCAATATTTTAAAGTCTATCATTAGTAAAGGACATAATTTTTTGGACCAGAGTTTAAACTCTGTACCTTACATTGTGAGGCAGCTGCTGGAACCACTGAGATAAATCCCTGACCCTACAAGTCATCTTTCAAAGTTAATAGGAGCCAGGTATCAGAAAATTAACACTGCCGTCTAGGAAGAGAGGAGAGCAGTCATGTGCTAAGCTCTATGAGGACTTCTTAAAATTGCAAAGTCCAGAGAAGTTCTTGAATGTTGTCCACATAGTGCACCTGAGCAAGATATAGCCTCACTAAGAGCCAGGGATACTAGAAATCTAGGCAAGACTATACCTCAAAAATAACCTAAGAAAAAACTAAGGGAGAATAATCAATTTGCCGAGTTTTCTGGATGAGGCGAGCTTTTCAATCCCCAAGTGTCAAGTTTGTCCAGAATATCATACGACATAGAACTATTACTTCTCACATTGCCCAAATACTAGTAAAAGAATATAATTTGTAGTTGATTAACATCTAAGATATAGACTGAAAAGATGAATCACTATTTTTCAGAGAATGTTCCAACATGAAAATGAAGATGCTAAATGTTATGCAATAAATACAATGATACAGCACTAATACAGTAATAATGATTTATGTAAGTACAAATACATTTTTAAGGTGGAAAAATATGACATTTTGGCCAGTCATCAAAATATTTTGGATAAAAATCATCTTGTCATTCTTTGTCTCTACCTAACTTTGTTGAACTTGTCATCTCATCTACTTTTCCCCTCAATGGTATGTTCTGTGTCCAGTAAGACTTGGCAAGAGGACAAGAATTAACTGCTTGACAGCAAAGGCGACTCCATGTACACAGCACAGGATGTCATTGGCTTGGTCTTCGGGTTGGTTAAATTTACCAGAAAGCAGGAATCATAGTCTCATGGTCTGTGTCCCCACTTCTTTCATTTCTTTGTTTCTGTTTCAATAGGGACATGTTTGTGATTCCTGATAATACTTCATCTCCAGGGAATTGATACACATGTGTATCGAATTTTTTTTTTTTTTTTTTTTTTTTTAGGTTTTTTGAGACAGGATCTCGCTTTTGTGGTTCAGGCTGGCCCGGAGCTCAGCCTCAAACTCACATCACAATCCTCCTGCCTCTGCCTCCCGAGTGCTGGGATTACAGGCGTGAGCCACCACGCCCGGCACTGTGGTATGTGGTACTGGTTGCTGCTGGGTTGAGTCTCCACACCCAGTATTGTTATGTGGTTACCGGGGAATCGAACCCGGGTCCTTGCGCTTGCAAGACAGGCGCCAGAACCACTGAGCTAACTCCCCGGCCCCCTGTGTATCGAATCTTAACCAGTTTACATCACCTCCCCCTCCTACCACCTACACCCCCAGAGCCCACTTGTCATGCCCACAAAGCCTGTCAATCTGTTCCCCTAATCCATCTTTTCTTTGTTCCTTCAGTGCATTGTATTTTGAGTTTTCCCTGTAAGAGAAATCACACAGTATTTAATCCTGCGTGTCTGACCTATTTCCCTTAACACTGTGCCTCAGTGTGCTTCCATTTTCCTACAAGTGAATTAGATTTGTCCTTCTTCATGGCTGAAGTATACTGTCATGTTTATCTTTAGTGCATTTTCTTTATCCACTCATCTGCAGATGGACCCACAAGTCACATCAATATTTAGCTATTATGGATTATGCTGCTATAAACATGAGTATGCATGGGTCACCATAATCTGATGTTTTAAAATCTTTTGGGAAGATACTCAGAAGAAGCAGGGTGGACGGGATTTCCATTATGACTTCTTGGAGGACTCGCCACACTGATTTGCATAGTGATTTTAGTAATTTACATTCTGACCAACAATGGAGAAGGTCCTTGTGTCCCTAAAGTTTCACCACAATTTATTCTTCTAGATTCTCAGTGATAGCCATTCCTGCTGGCATCAGAAGGAATCTCTGTTGTTCTGATCTGCATTTCTCTAATGGCGAAAAATGCAGATTTTTCATGGAACTATTGGTCACTCGTACATTTGAGAAGTATCTACCAATTTCAATTGCCCATTTTTTGATTGAGTCTTCTACTTGGGTGGAATCTATTTATCTGAATTCCTTTTATATTCTGACTATTAATCCTTTGAGGCATGGATGGGATTTTTTTCTTACATTTTTAGAGATCATCTCTTTACTCTTTTGGTTGTTTCCTTTGTGTGCAGAAGTTTTTAAATGTGATATCCTGTTGTAGTTCATATCTAAAATGTCTCCCCAAATCCTCATGTATGTAGAAAGTGGTTGGGCCTTGAGGGCTCATTATGCATCATTGGATTCACTGGCTGGTGAGGTCAATCGCTGAGTGTAAGTGAGGCAATGGCAACTGATTAGATGTGGGTCACCGGGGATGTGACTTGAGAGTGTGCTCTTTGTTGCTGGGTTCTTCTTTCTCACTCTGTGCTTCCTGGCTGCTATGTGAAAAACAGCTGTCCTCTGCCCAACTCCTGCAGCCTGCCCTTTCTGCTTTGGATCCTGCCAATTTTGATTTGATCTAAAACCCAACATCTAAATAACCCTCTTGTCCTTAAATTTGAGTGTTGACGACTATGTCCAAGCAGTGAGGAAATAATTAAGAGAGATTTTTGTGCAAAGGACTAGAATCCACTCTATTATTTGCCTGACACATGATTCAAAAGCCTTCAGAAATAGTTTGAATAAGGAGCTCAGAAAAATTTGAAGATGCAAATTAGAGAAGCCTTAGAATGTTTTGATCTAAGCTTGATGAGAGATTCTTGTCAGAGCTCCTAAGACCAGAATTCTGGTAAAAATACACATGGTAATTTCCAAGTTCATGAAGACTCAGTTGCAAACAAGGACCCCACAGGGAAATGAACAAGGGGCACATTGTTATATTCTGGCAGAAAATTTGTCTTCATTTTGCTGATATGCTGAGTCTTTACAGAAGAACAGGCTTGTGAACTAATTAATCTGACAAAAGAACTTTTAAGGCAGCCCAGTGTTGAGGCTGTGACATGTGTACCACTGGCTTCCTTTAACTACATATACAGCGAGAATAAGGTGCAAGGGTCAAAGGTGAAAAGATTTTTATATTTTCCAGAAAAGAATTGCCTGCAAAGGACAGCGCAGTTACTAAAAAATTACATTAAAAAGAATTCAAGTACTTTGCATCAGAATAGAAAATATAACTTGAAATGATCTCAGGAATTAATAATAAGATCTCACCCTTCCCAGGCTTAGGAGTTCAGAATTGTAAACCTTTCATCTGAAAAGAAAGTACCAGGCCTTCTGCACCTGAGGGCTGGTTAAGGAATTGCATTCCTTGGATTTGTTTCACATTGCACCTCCATGCAAGCACACAGAATCTCTTATAGCTATATCAGTGGTGATTTAGCCACTATTTGAGCTAGAAGCAGATTTTAGCATAGCCACGTGGTGCTAAGATTTCTCACATATGCAAAATAAAAGAGTTATGGGGAACTTCGATCCAAAGTCTGCAAGATTTGGGAAGCCAGACAGGGTGCTTCTGAGAGGAAGTGAATTAAGATTTATAACTGAAGACAAAAGTACGTTGAAGGCCCCAAGATTTAGAGATGCCAGAAGCATTGCATGTCTGAAAAAGAAAGATTCAATGAGCAGAGTAAATGAAAATGAGAGCTTCTGAGACCTGTAATACACAGGGTTGTAGGGATGTGCTGCCCCGGCCCTTTGGCACGCACATTTCTCCGTAATATGGGCCAGCTGTTGATGGTGTATGTACGCATATTATGAAACAAAGCAGACAATATAATTTAAGTGTTCAGATATATATATACATATATCTATATATATATAGATATACTTAGATATATGTGTGATATACATATGTGTGTGATATATATGAATATACATATAAATATATGAAAATTATGGGCCTTAATGTGTATGAATATGAAATGTACTTAAGGTAAATCTATATTTCTTAACTTCAGGTTCAGAGAATTGCCAAAATTAATTTGCATCATTTCTAAATTGAGAAGGGTTTACATTTGGAAAATGTTACAGGACAGAGTGATATTCACAAGCATATCTGAGACTCAGAATAATAAAAAGAAGTAAATGAATATGAGGAACAAGAGTGGGATAACTTATGAAAAGATATAGACAAAATGTCTCTGATAAAAATATTTTATTTGCTTTGAAAAATCTACTACTTCCCACAAGACATCATAAGTCAATTTCTTTATATTTTTGCAGAAAACTCCTTTCACAGTCATCTCTTCTGTGCATTCATGAAGCCATGCAGCTGAACAATAATGTGACCGAGTTCATTCTACTTGGGTTGACACAGGACCCTGTTAGGAAGAAAGTACTTTTCGTCATTTTTTTGCTTTTCTATCTGGGAACACTGATGGGTAACTTACTGATTATCACCACCATCAAGACCAGCCGGGCTCTGGGAAGTCCAATGTACTTCTTCCTTTTCCATTTGTCCTTATCTGACACTTGCTTCTCTACTTCCGTAGCCCCTAGAACAACTGTGGACACTCTCATGAATCAGGCCTCTATTACATTCAGTGAATGCATGATCCAAGTCTTCACATTCCATTTCTTTGGCTGTCTGGAGATCTTCATCCTGATCCTCATGGCTGTGGACCGCTACGTGGCCATCTGCAAGCCCCTGCACTACACGACCATCATGAGCCGCCGGGTCTGTGCGGTGCTGGTGGCCGTGGCCTGGGTGGGATCCTGTGTGCATTCTTCAGCCCAGATTCTCCTGGCCTTGAGTCTGCCTTACTGTGGCCCCAATGTGATCGATCACTATTGCTGTGACCTGGAGCCCCTGCTGGAACTTGCCTGTGCGGACACCCATGTGGTCAACCTGCTCCTGGTGTCCAATAGCGGGGCCATCTGCTCCGTGAGTTTTGTCTTGCTGATGCTCAACTACGGGATCATCCTGCATTCTCTCAGAAACCACAGTGCTGAGGGGAGGAGAAAAGCCCTGTCCACCTGCATCTCCCACATCACCGTGGTCATCTTGTTCTTTGGACCTTGTATATTTATTTACACACGTCCCGCCACCACCTTCCCCGTGGATAAGATGGTGGCTGTGTTTTACACGATCGGGACTCCTTTGCTCAACCCTCTGATCTACACACTGAGGAATGCAGAAGTGAAAAATGCCATGCAGAAGTTATGGGGCAAGAAACTGATCTCCGATGACAGGAGATGAATGAATTTGACAACCTTTCTTCCTAGTTTTTGAGTTGAGTTGGAAATCAAGAGAATGAACCACTTTTGTATGTTAAATTTAATGTAGTATCACCTGGAGTTATTAAGTTTTATTGGAAAAGGGACATTATGAACATATATGCTACTTCGTTTGTGTTGATTTTATGCACACGAAGAGCTGGCATGAGCTAAAAACAGAAATGTAAAGACTTCTGCCTCAATCTTGTTGTTGCTTCTGTCTCTCTCATGTGCTTATTGTCAGTGGTAATTTTCTTTATAGCTTTTGTTGCATTTTTCTTTTTTGAGACAGGATCTCACTTTGTAGTTCAGGCTGGCCCTGAACTCACTATGTAGCCCAGGCTAGTCTTGAACTCACAGCAGTCCTCCTGCTTCCTCCTCCTGAGTGCTGGGATTACAAGTGTGAGCCACCACACCTGGAACTGTGAAATGTTTTTCCCAGGGATCAAACCAGAGACCTTAAGCTTACCAACCAGACACTAGAACCACTGAGCCAAATCACTGGACTTTTCCCTACATTTTTCATGTTGATGGCTACTGTTCTCCTCTCTGCTCTGGACGCCCTGTGTAAGCTTATGCACACTGACACACATACCCGATTTTTTACTCTCTGCCAAGCGCTTTTCATTATGAGAATTTTATTCCCTTATATCTGATCATACAGCTTCACTTGGTTGCTCCTCCTGACTCTGCATGATGCATCTGATTTACACAACTGTTATTACAGAACAATGTGCACAGTAAGGCTAAGACTTGGGTGTTCTCCTTGGGATTCTTACCGAGGGTGTAATAAAGACCAGCTAGAACAATGGCAAGAAAATTTCCACTTCTGATGGAACTCTTTGACGGTGGGAATGGTTCACCAACTTTAGTATTCATTTTGTCAAATATACTTTGTGTTTTGATTTTGATTTTTTCTAATTTATGAAAGTGACATGAAGATTTCTTTTAGACCATGTCAACTTCTACTCTTTGTTTACATTATGAGGTTATTGTGATGGAGCATAGATCCCTCTCATGTAGCACAATATGTATATATAATTATATATGTAATCATATATCATTATATATATAATTATATATATATAATTACATAAATGGACTACAAACAGTAAGAGTGCTGAGAATGTTATGATTTTAACTTCTATTTATCTACTAAATAAATGTAAACAAGCATGTGCTTAAACCAAATTACCTGATATCTGGATTACCAGTTGAATAAGGCAGAGTTCTCTGCCTTGAGTTATGACATACAAATTAAAGATCAGTTTAATGAGGTCATTATAACCATATTTATTTATGTCACTCTGTGCATCACAGTGCTGGAATTTCTAATTCAACTGGGATTTCTCAGCAGGCTTCTTAGAAGAAGAAATGTTTTAAACTCAAAGGAGAAATAAGAGAACAGAAAACGGAAGAAAATTCTAGGAAAAGATGCACCACATATAAAATGTCAAACTGTCAAGACTGTTTTTTAATAAAGTTTAAGCCAGCACGTGTCACACTTACAATACCTGACACATTCCACAGGTATCAGTTCCTTTTATTGTTGTTACTCTAACAGTAACATCAGTCTCAGCGATTCTTCCTCTGTGTGTGAAATGAAATAATACAAACCACACAAGTGACACTAAACATTAAAGAGAATTGTGTGTGCAGAGGAGTTGATACCACGGTACACATAAAATATACTCTAACAGTTTTATTGCAGTGTTAGCTGTTATCAGTCTATTAGACTTAATGAAAAGTATTACAATCATTCTACAATAGGTCCTTTCTACTTCCATTGTACTTTCCTCACTGTCACCCTTTTACCTAAACAGTTACATTTGTAGCTAACTGAACCTCTTGTCTTTGGCTTCCGTCTGTCATCAAACCTCCCTCTGATCCCTTTAGGTTCTGCTGGGAAAAGTAGGCACACGCCAAGCAAAACCAAATGAAAATAGGGGAGCATGCATTATAATTACACCATCTTCCAAATTCCAACTACTTACTCAACAGCCGCTGCTGCTTGTTGGCACCTGGTGGTGTACACAGCTTCAAAATTTTTATGGAGATAAGTACACATTGAGGAACTCTTCAAACACCTGTGATAGTGACAGGTACTCTGAGGATAACATTTATAAGAATTATATCCATGACTTTTTCAAGATACTTGCTTTTCTGTTTATCATTCAATCACTTATTTTTGAGACAAAGTCTTGCCATGTCGTTCAGACCAGCCTGGAGCTCACTCTTTAATCCAGGGTGACCTAAAACTCCCAGTGATCCTCCTGTCTCAGACTCCTGAGTCCTGGGATGACAGGCCTGCACTATCATGCCCAGCTCTTATCATACTTTCTTAGCACATTATTAAAACTGAGTTATTAATACTGCATTGTCCATGAAATGTTATAGAAACTTTAGCAATTTCAGTACATTTGGAAATTATTCTAATGGAATGGACAGAAGGAAAAATCACAAAATGTCCTCCACGTTATAATATTACAGAAGTCTTGAATCACATCACAATCAAAATATTAAAAGAAACTTTAAAACCATCTACATGATGACTGTAATAGTTCTGAGTACTTTCACCATTATCAATCACTATACACGAATATGCTGCAAAAAAAAAAAACACCCATGGTAGTATTTCCCATGGGGCTTTATGTCTTTTAATTCAAAATATTCCCAGAGACACATCTCTAAAATCTGTTTGGATTCACGATCCATGAGTGAGAGAGACGTTTCCATACCCACTTGCTGTTTTCTGGCACAGTTAAGAAAAGCAAGTGAAGCCAGCCTGGAGGACACTTGGACATTTCAAAGAAAGATAAAATCCGGCGGAAGTAAGATCTTCACTGTGCACCTGTGTCTTCTTACCTCAGGTTACCATTTCAGTTCTGTGAACAACTATTTTATGAAAAATGACATGAGTGAATTTTAGTTTTAAATTTTAGTTTCTGGAGTGTTTTTATTTGTAGTGATTGCTAAGGCTCAACACAGGAGAATCTGAGCGGTACTGGAGGTGAGTTCAGTAACAAAGGAGGGACAACTTGACTTGTAATTGTGAAAGTGTAAGTTCAAATAGTAAAAAAGCTGCAGCTCTGGGAGCAGCACCATGGTCTAGAGACAGAGCTTCCTCTGGGTGTTCACCAGTCGTGGGCTAGGCCATTCTTATTTGTAAAACAGAGGCAATAAGACAACGTTGCATTACTGCGTTGGAGTAAGATGAAATGAATAATTTAAAAAGCCTTTAATGCTATGCCAGAACATACTATGAATAGTGGCACATAAACCTTTTACTCCAAATGCACGAAATAATCAAGTCTATATTCTTCCACTTCACATTTTTTTCACTGATAAAAAACATAATAATATTCAATAACATTAAGAGAAAGAAACAGGAAAATCTTATAAAATCCTTCCTGATGAATTTTGCATTACTCTTATCATCTCATGAGTTATCATAAGTCTACTTTCCAAAAATCATACTTCCAGTTCTCCTTATTTTTTTCCCTGTCAAACAGAAGCTTGCATATCTTTGCAAAATAAATTCCTACAGAGGTCATGCTGAATGAATTTAAATCGTAAAAGACAGATTTGTGGACAATGTATTTGGACTGAAAGGTAGACAAAACACAGAGAAAAATTATTCACTCTTAAAATCTTGTTCACCTGTGAGTATGCACAGTGGGGAATTTTCTGTATCACAGTAAACATGAGATCAGGGGACAGGAAGGACCTCAGATGGTGCAACACGAGACAGCTCCGCAGAGCTTCCTCAGCAAAGACACTGGAACTACTTCGGAGCATCATTGTTCACGCAGGTCTGCTTTTCCCCTTCTTGTATTTCACCACTGTAGGCAACAAATCCTGGTTTTCAATATTAAGATTTCCTAAGTCTTGTGCCAATATTCAACAAGAAATATTTTGTACGAGGTCTGTCCTTTTGCAAGGACAGACCTAATTTTCTGGTTTTAATTTAGCACCGTTTTTCTGATTTTAATAAGAAAATATTGCTAGATCTCCCTTTGTCCTTTAGCTCACAGATTCACCCACGTAATTGGAACGCAAGACAAACATGTCCCAACACCCTCTGGTTATAGCGCCCATTTTTTCTGTGTTGATGTGTCTTTGACGTGAGTGCACCAACTCTTCTTTGTGTTCCCAAAACACAAAACCTCAGCAGCGGAGAACACTGCCAAGGACAGCAGCAGTGTCCCTGGCCTTTCACGGGAACTTGCTCTCTACCGTTCTCGGGGGAGAGCTGCTCTGTGGACGCGGCTAGTCCTTCGCATCTTAGATCCTTTTACACGAATGTATTTTGCTTTTGGCGTAAAGCAAACACGTGGAGTCCCGCCGTGTCCAGCAGAGGGTTAAAACAGGAGGCTCGGAGGGAATGAGTTTGTGATTTCAGCACGGAGATCCTCAGAGAATCGGGGATGAGCGCTTGTCTCTCGCTCTTTCGAAGAGGCATCTACGTCTGACGCTAGATTCTTCCCTCCTCCGACCCACCGAAAGCGCGCCTGTTGCGTGTAATTATTCTTCTCTTCTTTCAGCCTGGCTTTGTTGAAGGGGACATTTGGACAGAGGAGAAGGAGACGATTCGGGGCGTGAGCTCTGTGCTCCCGGGTGACCATTCCAGGTCACGTAGACTGCTCTGAAGTGAGACTGAAGAAGCTGGAGTCACACCAGGTCCTTTAGACACCAGGTCACTGGGAGGCGCCGGGCTGTCTCGAGTGCGTCTCTTAGGGCAGCTATAACCTCTGAGTGGACCTAGAACTTTCGGAGAAAGGTAAAGGTGAAGGTGGTTGTATGGAGAAGTTTGACAGTGAGCTGGGTTCCTCTGGATCAGTGCTCAGGGCTGCTGCAGTGCTCAGGGCTGTGAGCAAAGGAGCTATGGAGAAGCACCAAGACAATTACCAACCGACTCAGACTACTTCACTATGATGACGAAGAGCCTTGAGTTTTTAAAGTAATAAATATTAATGTCATTTGAATTGTTAATTGGGGGATTAGGATCTTAGAGGTAAATTATATGTAAAATAGGGGAGGACAGGAACTTCCTTAATATTACACAGTAAATGACGATTATGAAAGAGAATATATTGTATAGGAGTAGAAAACAATTAGAATTCCATTTTATTTGTGGATAACGTGGCTTAGCATGTAGGAGACTGAAAGGGCCCCACATACAGGTCAATCTTGCTTGAGTCTTTATTTAATATCTTAATGAGGAACATAATTGACTGAGCCCTTCTGTTCTCTACTTTTTCACATGAGAAATGAATGTAGGAAGAGTAGTTGTTGGGGTTTTATGAGTTAAATGCATGTAAAATATTCATTAAATTCCAAATATACTCTCATCAAGTATTAAAACCATAGTGACACTTTTTAATTAAAAGGGCTTTACCAATAACCTTGCAATAAATCTGCTATGATTGAAGCTATCTTTTTGATGTATCAATGTCTCCCAAATGCAAGCAAGCTTTTGAAGATGCATTATGCTCTGTATTATTTCAGGTGAAGGAAGTTTCTTTCTCTGTGTATTATGGACATGCACTGACTTCATGGAAAATCAGAAAAATGTCACAGAATTTATTTTTCTGGGGCTTTGGGGGAATCGGAAAATAGAGCTTCTGTTCTTCTTCTTGTTCTTGCTCTGTTACCTGGCGGTCCTGCTGGGAAATGTCGCCATTTTGCTCTCCATCACCTGCAGCCACCTAATCGAGCAGCCCATGTACTACTTCCTGTGCCACCTGTCCCTCATGGACCTCTGCTACACCTCCAGTGTGGTGCCCAGGCTCATCCGGGACTTGGCTTCCGCCAGAAAAAGCATCTCCTACGGCAACTGCATGACCCAGCTCTTCACTGCCCACCTGCTGGCGGGAGTGGAGATATTCATCCTGGTGTCCATGGCTCTGGACCGCTACGTGGCCATCGTGAAGCCGCTGCACTACCTGGTCGTCATGAGCCGGAAGAGGTGCAACGCGCTGATCGGCGCGGCCTGGGGGGTCGGGTTCTGGCACTCCATCGCGCTGCTGCTCATGGTCCTCAGCCTGCCCTTCTGCGGGCCTAACCGGATAAACCACTACCTGTGTGACGTGAAGCCTCTTCTGAAACTCGTCTGCAAAGACATTCGTGTTGTCAGCATTTTGGTCATTGCTAACTCGGGGATGGTGGTGGTGGTCATTTTCCTTGTGCTCGTGGCTTCTTACGTGCTCATTTTGTATCATCTGAGGACAAGGTCTTCTGCGGGGCGTCGAAAAGCCCTGTCAACCTGTAGCTCTCACGTCATGGTCGTGGTTTTATTTTTTGTGCCCTGTATTTACACCTACGTGCTGCCCGCGGGGAGCGAGAGCAGGGACAAGGAGATCTCGATGTGTTACACCGTGATCGCGCCCATACTGAACCCCCTCATCTATACACTGAGAAACACGGAGATGAAAGTCGCCATGCGCAAGGTATGGTCTCGAATTAAAGCTCATTCGAAACTAAAGTGAATGAGGTGACATTAAGACTTGGAAACAATGGAGGTTTCCCCAGGGAGCTGGCGGAACTGACCTCTCAAAGCACTGCTGTTAGGTTGCAATCCGTCCTTCTAAATAGTTCCGGTCAGCCCACGTGCCACTGGGCAGCTTGAAGAATGCAAGAAATGTCCTTTGAATGCACAACTTAGATCATACAAATCCCTTTTCCTCCAATAAAAAAAGAAAATCACAAGAAACCCTGTTTTCTTTGAAATGCAGCCCAGACTTCTCGCTTGTTACTCAGAGATCTTCCAGATCTGGTCGGGTCTGACTTACTCACCTCCGATCTCATCATGTGTGAAGTATGTTGTTACAGTACTTAGATGTGGTGTCCGGAATATCTGGGTGAGATACTGATTCCCTCAGGCTTTACATCGGTTTTCTGCAACTTGCATTAATTGTATGTCTCCATTCTTATAATATCTGTGAAATGAGATCATAAACTATGTTCCACAAAGATGGAAGTTAGATTACATATGTGATTTTTCATAGTACTGCAGATCAAACCGAACTGTATCCAAACCCTTTGTATTATTATCATTATTATTATTGTTATTATTATTAATAATATTTTCAGTACTGGGAATTGAACTCAGGACTATGTATTAAACTCCATCCCAGACTGTTCATAATTTTTCTATTTGGTTTTTTTTTTAATTTAAATCTTTATTGGTACATTATGAATACACATCATCATCGCATTCAATATTAAGAGTTTGTACCAGAATATGACATGACTTTATTCTCATTTTTTATCCTTTCCCCTTGCCCTGTAACCCTCCACCCCCTATATACATAATCTTTGTTTCCTTTTTTCTTTATTACGGTCACATTCTTTTTCTCTTGTTATTTACCTCTACACCCTCTTTCCTTTTAAATATTTTCTATTTCACAATATCAACTATACATACTACAACTCATTTACAACTTCATTTTCTCATACCAGAGAAAAAAATAGAATATTTTTACATCTGTGACCTGTTTATTTCGCTTATGAGGACATCCTCTAGGTACATCCATTTGAGTATTTGGTTATTTTTTAAATTTTAACATAGACTCTCACCAAATCACTATTTGCTCAGGCTCAGCTCAAACTTGGATCCTCCTGCCTCAGCCTCCCCACGTGCTGGGATGACAGTTCTATGCCACCAGCTCTGGTTACTCTGGCACATGTTTTCGTAGGAGATGTCAGGAAGATGAATCTCAGGCTCCTATCATTTCCTCTCTTCCTACGACTGTTTTTGTGTTGCTGTGTGGAGAGGTCTGTCTGCTTATAGATGATAATTTTTGCAGTTTGAATGAACCAGAAGTTTATGTGCTTTATTTTTATCTTTTCTTCAGATCTGTCTTTTGCTGAGCAAAAGCTCTGCATTTCCATGCGCCTTCCAGCAAGGGGATAAAACCCAGCATCCTCTCAGCCCGTCTGATCTTTTCATTCACTGATCTCTGCCCAGAGAGGTGCTGCTGGGCTCGCTGTAGTTTCCTCCACATCTCATACACAGTTTGACCTGAGCTGGGGTCTGGGCCTTCGTTCCCATCTTCCAGGATTTTCTCACACTCAGGTACTTGTTCTTTCTCCGCAGAGTGGCTGAACTAACTCACTGCAGAACTACAGTTATTCCTGGCTCAAAATAATGTCACCATCAAGGGAAAAAAGGGGGAGGCTGCAGTATTTGTCTTTGGAGCTATGTCTCTTTTACCATATTTGAACTCTAGATGTTTTAAAATATCTCCTCGCCGTCTTTCTTCCTTCTTTCACCTTTTCTCCTCCTTCCTCTTCTCCTCTCCCTCTTCTTCTGGGTCCCCTCCCTTCTCCTCTTTTCTCCTTCTCCTCCTTCTGCTTCTGACTTAGAGTCTCCCTCATGTTGCCCATTCTGGGCTTAATGGTCACTTTTTTTTCTCCTGGATCCACGCAAAACTTAGACTATCAGGGAAAACTTTCTCTTTTTTTTTAGGTTTTTTGAGACAGGGTTTCACTTTGTGGTTCAGGCTGGCCCTGAGCTCAGCCTCCAACTCACATCACAATCCTCCAGCCTCTGCCTCCCGAGTGCTGGGATTACAGGCGTGAGCCACCACGCCCGGCACTGTGGTATGTGGTACTGGTTGCTGCTGGGGTGAGTCTCCACACCCAGTATTGTATGTGGTTATCGGGGAATCGAACCCGGGCCCTTGCACTTGCAAGACAGGCGCTGAAACCACTGAGCTAACTCCCCGGCCCGAAAACTTTCTATTCAATAAGAATATTTGTTCTCATTATGTAGTAATTGATTTGTAGTTTTATGTGACTCAACACATCAAAAATACTGGGAAATTAAAGCTTTATAACACTTCGCATTTGACAACAAAATGGTTGGAAGTAAATGTGTAATAAATGATCAACTGTGTCATGGAATATGACAATATGCAAAAAAAAAAACAAAAACAAAATAAGACCTTCCTTTTGAATTTGACTCAGGACACAAGCAGCATGTGTAATTTATTTTAAAAATTAAAATATTTTCTAAGAAGATTTCAAATGTACTGCTGGGCTTCATGCATTATTGTCACACAATGAGAGCATCCCTGTGTGACACGGATGATCATGCACACACATAATAAGACCAATGACAACCGAGGGACCAGAACTTCAACATGGACCCCAGTGGACTGTCAGGAAAGAAGTGAAGCCCAGCTGGCTTGCAGATCCTGCGAGGTCATATTACTTGTTTATTTTCTTCACTCAAGATTCTCTACTATTCTGTTTATCCGTTTTCCCTCAGATGCCAGGACTCTGTATCCCAGTCTCATACCCATGCATGACTCGTATGTTCCATCACGTCACCCACCCCGACCCTGCACGACCGAGTTACTCCCTCAGAAAGACTACATTGCTCCCTCGCTGTCCCCCGACTGAGCCACTGCTGCCCCACAGCCAGCGAGGGGTGCGAGAAGCGCAGAGCCTCAGTGGTGCTGCCTCAGGCTGGAGCTGCTCTAATATTTGACTTCTGGGAGCTCTTCACATATCTGTTATTTTTACATTTCTTTTGGAGAGTATAAAAGTAAGAAAAACACATCAAAAGATGTAGAAAAGGCTGTTTTACAATATCTGCATCACTCTCTTCTAACCGCACGCAGCACCCAGGACAGATGCTTATGCGGAGAACATAGACAGTGATTGGACTTGGCCTGTGCCAGGGAAGTTCAGTACCCTGGAAGACCCCAGGCTAGTGCCTGGAGATGGTGCCTCTACCAGCCTCTGTCATCCTAAGGTCCGGGTTTATATCTACATGCAGACTAAATATCCCTTTTCCAACCCACCCAGCAACCTCAGGACCCAGGATCCAGGCCTATCTAGTGTTAGACTAACCCCAGAGGCCACGGGAAGCCACTGCAGAATCATACTTGAGACCACCTGAGCAGTAGAATCACCCTTCCTCCCAAGTTATCAGTCTGTAGCCTGCATATGAAGGGTTTAGATCCATCCAGTGCCAAGAAGGCCCTTGGGTCCCAAGGCTGTAGGCCCACCCTAGCACCAGGTTAGGGCACCTAAGCTCAATTAATATACCAGTGGCAAGCATAAGGTTTACCTGTGCCCATGGATCCAGAATCCAGGACACAGCTTTCAGATAGCAAGCCAGTGCTGAGAGTATAGGCTGCAGTCTGTCCCCCTGGATCTGCACTCTTTGCCAGCTCTAATACTCTAATTCAGGCTTTTCCACAGTCCCAGGACAGAGGGAGCACATTATCCAGGAAGTCTGTTCCTGCAGACTTGGGGTCCAGGTCCACCCCAGTGTATCCTTTAGCCAGAAAAGATTCTGTTGTCCACGACTTAGCACCCCAGTCTAGATCCAGGTTCTAGAACCTCAGTGAATAGAAATGACCAGAATGAACTAACAAAGAGGCTGCTCAATGTTCATCTTCTTATCAATGCATAAAACACCAGCTGAGGGGTTGCTGTAGATGGCCTCTGTGGTGTTAAGGCACATCCTTTCCATTCCGAATTTTTCAGAATTTCTACCATGGAAGGAGACTGAATTCTGTCAAGTGCATTTTCTGCATCTGTTGAGATGATAAAGTGTTTGACCCTTCGTTCCGTGAATGTGGTACATCACACTTATAATCCCGTATATATTGAACTGAGCTGCGATGGTGGGATAAAGTCCGCTTGACTGTACAGAATTATCTTTCATTGTGCTGTTGAGTCCTATTTGTTAGAATTCTACTGAGGGTTTTTACACTGGTGCCCAGCAAGATTGTGGATCTGAAATTCTTTATCTAGGAGTGTCTTTGTCTTTATTTCCTACCAGAATAACACTAGCTTCATAAAATGCCTTTCTATCAGAAATAAATCCATGAGAAGAATTTATATCATTTCCCTTTTAAATATTTGGTAGAATTCAACTGTGAAATAATAAAGTACAAGATTTTTCTTGGATAGGAAATTTTTTTACCAGTGACTCAATTTACTTAAATGTAGGTCAATTTATTTACCCATGAATCAGATTTCAAGATTTTATTATGATATCTATTTTCTTCTCTTTCAAATTAATCTTTAATCAATCCCCTTCCCTGCAAAAAAAAATCAGAACAGAACTTTTAAATTTAAATTTTATTCTCAGACTACATTGAAATATAACTCCATTCACAGCCTTGGATAATAATGTTAAAAAGGTTTGTTTGTTTATGAAGACTAGAAAAAATCAGAGAATATTTAGATTTATTGCCCACAAGTACTTTAATATTTTGCAAAATGATAAAACAGAAAATTCTATGCATTTACACTTTTAAGAAAATTTACAGTGGGGCTGGGGATTTAGCTCAGTGGTTCTGGCACCTGTCATGGAAGCGCAAGGACCTGGGTTCGATCCCTGGTAACCACATACCATACTGGGCATAGAGACTCACCCCAGCAGCAACCAGTACCACATATCTCAGTGCCAGGCATGGTGGCTCATGCCTGTAATCCCAGCACTCGGGAGGCAGAGGCAGGAGGATTGCTGTGATGTGAGTTTGAGGCTGAGCTCGGGGCCAGCCTGAACCACAAAGCGAGACCCTGTCTCAAAAAACCTAAAAAAAAAAAAAAAAAAAGAAGAAAATTTACAGTGAACATAAATGAATAAAATCACCTTCTCACAAACACACTTCCTCCCCAGAGAACAAAATAAAGAAGCTGTGTGGAGTTGGTGGAGATCCTTTCTTAATATAAAGCCCAGAACTGTAGCTTTTCCTCACAGTACAGAGATGGACAAAAGGAACTCACATTGCAGGAGCAGCCTCTCTCAGCCATTAAAAATTTTTGCATCAAATGAGATTTAAGAGCCATTCTACCTAGATAACTCTTCCTCTAGCATTTATTCTGCAGTCACAATTGTTCTGCTAACCCAGCTCTAAAAGGTGCCCTCTGGTGAGTCCATTCCTCGGGTATATTCAGTTTCAGTACATGAACAGCACCTTTGGCGGATAAAAATGTACCTGGAGGATGTAATCTCTACCTGATATTCACTTGGCATTTATTTAAATGTGAAAATGCTCAGAAATAGTTTGATTCTAGAGAGACTAATATTTAACCAGATTTTGCAAACAGAACACTCCTGCTTCCAAGTTTTGTCCCAGCAGGTGGTTGCCCATCAATTTTGGTGTGGCAGAGTGACAGGTGACCGCGGTCACTCAAGTGGTGTGAATTTTGTGCTAACTCGGGCATATGTGGGGACGTCAGCAGCCCCGACTGCACTGTGAGGTTGTGCGCTGCGCATGCGCCGTCTCCACGTGAGAAATGCGCTCACTCCTCCCAGCGACATCTGCAATGCAAAATAAAAACAGAAAAAATAAATGGTGATGAAATAATTCAAATGGGAATGTGAATGAGAAATAATTTAAATAAAGTGCTGGTAATTATATTGAAGAGAGAATGGGAAAATCTATACAGGAAAAAAAAGCATTTAAAATACATACAGAATATGTGAGTAAATTATTTCCTTTTTAGTTTAAGAGGAAACCTTGAATGCCTACTAGGAGTGAAATAACATATTCTAGAAAATTAAGATCAAATTAGAATAATTTTGCCTGGTTTGGGGGGGACTTCACGTGAAAAGGGGAGATGGTAGTCTGACTCTAGGAAGGGAGTAAGTAAAACTTTAAGAACACTATTTGCACCCTGAAAAGGACAGCATTTGGTGGAGGATTCTGAGAGACGCCTGGACAATGCACTCTCTCCAGAGCCGAGTGAGCCGGGAGTGTGGGTTCACTCACTAAGAAGTAGTTGTGTCGGGACTTGCAGTACAGTTTCTTTTTCTTACATGAACATTACTCATCTTTGGGAGAATAAAAGACACATCACCCCCTTCCAAAAGGTGTGAGCTGTTCCAGCATTTCAGGGTTGGAGTTCACATTTTAAAATCCTGAAGTGACCCGGGTTGTGGTTTGATCTACAGACTGCCTCGCCTTTCTTTGACTGGTGAAATGGTGCAGTAGTTGAAATCCAGATTTCTTGGCTTTGCCTGATATACTCAAGCACATATGCAATTTGAGTGTGGGAAGAACAAAATTTAATGTTGAATTTACTCAATTGATTTAGTTTTTTTTAACTTTTCACAAAACATAGTTGAGATGGTTATGAACTCTTCTGTAAGGGGGCAGGGGAAAAATGCTTTAAGATTTGGTTCAGTTGCTTTGTACAAATTCTTTCACCCATCAGCCTAAAATGCATTTCATTTATTTTTCTGTATGCTGTTACTATTAACGTCATGATGTTCATCCCCTATTATATTCTGTTACGGCTTCGTCTCATCTGATATCAAAGTTGAACCTCAGGACCAGTTGCTCATTTTACAGGATGAGGTATATTTTGTTTCATTTCAAGTAGAAGCTCTTTTGCCAATAAAATATCACATTTTCAAAGATCACATTGGAAGTTAGTGGCTGAATTATGCCATGCAATCTGACATTGACCCAAATCACAAAGAATGACTTTTACTGATAAAATTATAAAATGTAAACAGCTAGCAATGATGGCATTATGTGTGAGAACTCACAGTCAAATAGAGAAATTAGTCATCAGCTCTGCCCTTCTGCTCAAGGCAACTCAAAATCCAAGTAATATTTTTAGGAAATTCGACAAATGAATCCAAATCAGTTCACTAGTTTTGCCTGAGAAAACTCTTAGCCTTATTCAGCATTTTAATTTCACTTACTCTTTCTATTCATTAAAGGCTCTCAGCAATTCTTTTCAAATAGATTTAAAATTATGTTTATATATGATTATCTTTATGAAAATAGAAATGCATGGCAGCTCATTTTCATAAAAATCTAAACAATATTATATTCAATCTTCTTATTTTATCCAAAAAATAAAGTATTTTTTTCTTATTGAATGCTGACTTATGCATGGTAGGAGCCTGATTATGGGAAAGAGAAAAACTGATTTCTCAAAACAGGTGATCTTAATCCAATTTTCATGCAAATATATTTCCTTAAAATTCAGCCTCTGCTAAAAAGCATTTATTGTTTCTGTAAGAATTTTAACTTAATCACTGCTATGGGGAGTAATGAGGAAATTTAGTAAGATTTCGCTGCCAGGCAAAGTGTGAGGTTAGGGCTCAAAAGTGCATATCGTTATCAAGGAGCATCATCTTAAGGTGATCTATTAAGAATTAATTGTAACTCTTTTAACTTGACATTATAAAGACAAAAATTGACGGAAATAATTCAGTGTTGTCTTTTCAGCAACATCTGTCACTTTTCCTCTGGATCAAGTGGCTCATCAAATTCTACTGGGTCGAAATACGGATGACCAGAGTGACACTATCCATGCATTTTCTTTGGCTGGAAATGAAAATCTCCCTCTGGCAAAGAAGAAATCTAGCAGTGGATGGAGAGTATCAGACTCAAAATATTTTTTTTTAAATTATCTTTATTGGTACATTAAATATACACATCATGATTGCACTCCATAATGGGGATTTGTACCAGTATAAGACACAACTTAATTCTCATTTTTTCCCATAGCCCCACCCACCCTACCACCCCCCATACAGACTCAAAATATTTTAATGTTGTTAAACATTTGTATTTGCTCAAAATGTACTGAATTGTTTTTCCTAATACTCGTAAGTATTAGGCAACTAATCTCCATAATATTGTTTAAATAATATACAAAAATATGTCCAAAAGTTACTAAGAATCTTCATATTCTATCGCGAAGGCATTGAGGACACTTACTGGAGATAAGCCATGTTTTCCCATTTTATTTGTGTTCAAGAAGATGAGATAACTAACACAAGACGAGGGCATGGCAGAGTTGGATGCAAAGAGCAGAGACTGTCGCACCTTGTCTGCATGTGAACTACACTTCCGTCTGGAGAGTCCATGAAATTGGGAAAAAATGATTGAATAAGATAAATGTAGGGAAAAACGCATACTTTTAATCACAACAATAAAAGGTATTTGGCTTATCAAATAGAATATCCTGCATTATGGGCAAACTTTAATATTCCCCAGTGCAGAGTCTTTTAAAGTTTTATTTATCGTGTTCATTTGGTAGCTCATTTTTCTCTGGGATCCTCGAACGAAGCAAATTCAATCCAGTTAGTTCTACAAATACAGTACGATCATCGCACTGTTTAGGAAACACTTGCAGGTGTGTTTACAAACTGTGTCATTCAGGTGCGGTCTGTCTCTGTCTCCACTGGACCATGGAGAAGGGACATAATGTCACCGTATTTATTCTCCTGGGACTCTCCCACAACAGGGACATTGAAATCTTTTGCTTTATCTTGTTTTTATTTTGCTACGTTGCTATTTGGCTGGGAAATGTGCTCATCATGATTTCCATCACACTCACACAGCTAATCGACCAGCCCATGTATTTCTTCCTCAACTGTCTCTCGCTCTCTGACCTTTGCTACACATCCACGGTGACGCCCAAGCTAATGACTGACTTGCTGGTGGAACGAAAGATTATTTCCTACAGTCACTGCATGGCACAGCTCTTTGCCACCCATTTATTCGGGGGCATCGAGATCTTCATCCTCACCGGGATGGCCTACGACCGCTGCGTGGCCATCTGCAGGCCGCTGCACTACGCAGGCGTCATGAGCAGGCGCCGCTGTAGCTGGATCATCGCTGCCTGCTGTGCTGGGGGGTTTCTCCACTCCGCCAGTCAGCTCCTCCTCACCGTCTTCCTACCGTTCTGTGGCCCGAATGAGATCGACCACTACTTCTGCGACGTGTACCCCCTGCTGAATCTGGCCTGCACGGACACACACACAGTAGGTCTCTTGGTCGTTGTTAATTCAGGCCTGATCGCTCTGGTGACGTTCGTTGTCTTGATGTTGTCCTACTGCTTCATATTGTACACCTTGAGAACATACCCCGAGGAGGGTCGCAGCAAGGCACTGTCGACCTGCAGCTCCCACGTAACTGTTGTGGTCCTATTTTTTGCGCCTGCGCTATTCATTTACATCAGACCAGCCACCACATTCCCGGCAGACAAAGTGTTTGCTCTTTTTTATACCATCATCGCCCCCATGTTCAACCCTCTGATTTACACACTGAGAAACATGGAAATGCAGAATGCTATGAGAAAAGTTTGGTTTCACCAAATCCCACTGAAAAACAAGTGAATTTCTGAATTATTTCTCCTTCATATGCGATAGTTCCATGAGACACAAGAACTAATAAAACCATTTTCCTTCCTGTCATCATTTAGAGACATAAATGGCCAAACACTAAAGACTTTCTGTTTCTTTCTGTTTCTACATTGGCACCTACTGGGAAAGCAAGGACTTTTCTTATTCAGACTTCATCAATCATGCTTAATTATTAAGATTATATATGTGAGGAGATTACTAAATTTATTTTTAAAACAAAAGATGATATGATATTGTCCTGAAAAAAGAAATAGATTTTTTTCACTTTAGGGTATTAACATAGAGTGCCTTAACCGCATAAATATTACTTTCAGTGTTTAAAGCTTCATACTGAAATTTTTGATGATACAGAAAAATGTGCATAGCACCAGTGTGCTACATATGAACTTTTGCTGACCGAGTACTTTCATATAAGCAGGGACCTGAAGAAGAGCAGAAATAATCAGTACCCCAGGAGTGCTCCACATTTCTCTAAATAATTAACATGTCCTGAAGTTAACCACAGTCACAGCTGTGGTAGCTCAAAGTCTGTAACCCAGCACTTGGGAGGCAGAGGCAGGAGGATTGCCATGAGTTTGAGGCTTGACGGGGCTACAGAGTGAGTTCAGAGCTAGCCTGAACCATAAAGAGAGACCCTTTCTCAAAAAACTAAAAAGGAAAACTAAAGAGAAAATCAGTTAGCTTCACTTGTTCCTGTAGTTTGTGGAATAAGACTGACACAGAATGCCTTCTTTTGTGTCTGGATTTCCCATTACTACTTTTGTGAGAGTCTTTATCCAGATTTGTGAATAATGTGATTTTTTCAAATAATGTGCAGTATCTCATTTTCGGATTACATGACTAAGAATTTTTCTCACCTTTTGTGACTAGACATGTGCAGTTTCTGTGTAGGGATTTTATGTGTACTGCTGCTTCACACAGTGTGAAACATGTCTTGTGGGATACATACTGTTGTGGTCCTATTTTATATCCTCTTAATATAATTAAGAAAATATTTTAATGATTACTCATTTTAATACTTTTCCTTAATATAATACTGCTATAAAATACTATACATCAAAATATTAAAAAAATTATTCATAGAAAAACACTAACTTGAGTATAAGAAAAGGCTTGAAATAAGTGAAACTTCCTGGCACTTCTAGCATCTCTGCTGTGAAATATAGAATATAATATGCCCCTGGATATGATCTGTTTGTGATTTATAAATTTTTATAAAGTTATGTAAAGTCATTTACACAATCAGCTAAGAAATATAAAAAACTTTCCAAGGCATGCCTTACTAGGTTGTTAGGGAAATTAACAAATAAGTGAGCCCTAGTAGGAAATGTTGTCTCAAATAAGACCTTCTCCACAGCAGCTGGGGTTCCTTTCCATGTTAGGTTAAATAATAAATTCTGAACTTAGATTCAAGGAAAGAAAACTTGACTTGTGCACCTACAGTAGTCAAGAGGGCCACGTTAAGAACCTATGCTGTCACTGAGCCACCTCATCTTTGACAAAGGAGCCAAAAATCCTCAATGGAAGAAGGATAGCCTCTTTAATAAATGGTGCTGGAAAAACTGGGCTTTAACTTGCCAAAGGCTAAAACTAGATCTAACTCTTTCACCATGTACCAAGCTAAAATCAAAGTGGATAAGAGACCTAAATATTAAAACAGACACTCTAAACCTGTTGCAAAACAGGTTAGGTAAAACTCTCGAAGACATTGGCTTAGGGAAAGATTTCATGAACAAAACTTCTATAACATAGGAATTGGCTGAAGAAATCAACAAATGGGACCTCATTCTTTTAAAAAGCTTCTGCACAGCTAAGGAAACCACCAACAGAGCAAAAAGGCAACCAACAATGTGGGAAAAAATCTTTACCAGCTGTTCCTCAGATAAAGGGCTACTATCTAGAATATATAAAGAGTTCAAAAAAATCAGCCCACCCAAATTTAATGACCCAATTCAAAAATGGGCATCTACAATGAACAGATATTTTTCAGAGGAGGAAGTAAGAGCGGCTAAGAAGCATATGAAGAAATGCTCAACATCATTAGTCATTCAAGAGATGCAGATGAAAACAACATTGAGACTTCATCTCATTCCACATAGAATGGCTGCCATTTCAGATTCAGCCAACGGCAAATGTTGGTGAGGCTGCAGAGAAGAAGGAACCCTTCTCCACTGTTAGTGAGACTGTAGACTCACACAAACCCTGTGGAGATCAGTTTGGAGATTCCTCAAAAAGCTAGGATTGGAGGTCCCATTTGACCTGGCCATCGCCCTGTGAAAAGAATTACACAAAAGAATTAAAAGACTCATATCACAGTGACATATGTGTACCCATGTTTATAGCAGCCCAATTTGTGATTGCTACATCTTGGAAACAACCCAAGTGTCCATCAACTGGAGACTGGAAAAAGAACTGTGGTTCTTCTACAGAATGGAGCATTACTCTGCCATAAAAAAGATAAGTTTGGGGCCGGGGATATAGCTCAGTGGTTCCGGCACCTGTCTTGCAAGCGCAAGGACCTGGGTTCAATCCCCGGTAACCACATAACAATACTGGGTGTGGAGACTCACCCCAGCGGCAACCAGTACCACATACCAGTGCCGGGCGTGGTGGCTCACGCCTGTAATCCCAGCACTTGGGAGGCAGAGGCAGGAGGATTGCTGTG
>PVIR01013254.1:0-42579 GCA_004026965.1 Petromus typicus
TCTCCTCCTTCTCCCCCACCTCCTCCTCCACCACCTCCTCCCCTTCTCCTCTCTTCCTCCTCCTTCTCCTCCTCCTATTCTTCTTCTTCTCCTCCTCCTCCTTCTCCTTCTTCCTCTCTTCTTCATATTGAGGATTAAACCCAGGGCCTTGCACTGAGATACATCCCCAGCCTATTTAAAATTTAAATTTTAATCCATGATTTATTTATTTATTGGTACCTAGGATCCTTGCACTGAGCTATACATTCTCAGCCCTTTTTATTAATATTTTTGCTAAATTGCCCACCAGGCTGGGCTCGAGCTTGCAATCCCCCTGTCTTACCTCCTGGAGTGTTGGGATTTCAAGTGAACATCGTTGTACCTGCTCTGTTTTGTATGTTGAGATTTTGAGACAGGGGCTTGCTAACTTAATCAGGCTGGTCTTGCAGATGCTCCTGCCCCCGTGTTCCGTGGAGCTGGGGTAGCAGGGGTGTGTCACTGCTCCAGACCAATGGCTTCCCTGGCCCCCCTCTATCCCCACTTCCTGCTTTGTTTCTGGCACTGAGGACCTACTAGCCAGCCTCCTCCCTCAACCCCATCTCACCATTAATCCGGTTGCCTTGGAGGTAGAGGTTCTCCAGGTTGGTGCTGACCGGGGGGATTTTCTGCAGCTGGTTGTAGGAGAGATCGAGCTCCAGGAGGCTGCTGGCATTGAAGCTGTTGGTGGCCAGGCCATTGTTGGTGAGGCTGTTGTGTGACAGCCGCACATACAGCAGCTTGGGTGAGCCCCGGAAGTAGCTGTCGGGGACGGTGTAGACATTGTTGTGTTCTAGGTACAGCTGCTCAAGGGCAGAGGGCAGCCCATCAGGCACCCTCCGGAGGTGGTTGTAACTCAGGTCCAGCAAGATCAGGGACCGGAGGCCCCGCATGGAGCTGCCCACTTCCTGGATCTCGTTGTGGTGCAGGTACAGGGCCGTGAGGTTCTCCAGCCCTTCCAGTGCGTTGTTGGGGACCCTAGAGATCTGGTTGTGGTCCAGGTGGAGCTCCCGCAGCGAGCGGGGCAGGGGGCCGGGCATCCGGGTCAAGTTGTTGTGGTCCAGGTACAGCCTCTCCAGATGCCTCAGCTTCGAGAACACCTTCCTGCCCACCTTGTCGCTGGTGATCTGGTTGCCATGGAGCGCGATCCACAGCAGCCCTGTGGCATTGTCGAACACGCCCTCCTGGATGGAGGTGATCTGGTTGTTCTGGAAGTAGACGTACTTCATGCGGGAGGGGACGAAGGGCAGGTACTTGAGGTTGCGGTTGTCACAGTACATGGCCGTGGGGAAGTTGGGGGGACAGTCGCACTCCTGAGGACAGTCCCGAGGCTCTGCTGGGGGCAGAGAGCCGTAGGCATAGGCTGGCCCTTCCTCCACACCGTATGGGTAGGGCTCCGAGGGCTCGTAGGGGTACGGGTAAGGGTCGTAGGGGTCATAGTAGGTAGACTGCTGGCTGCGGAGGTACTGGAACCACCAGTGAGGGTCTTCGTCATACTGGGCCTGGGAGACGGAGCAGAGCCCCGCCAGCAGCAGGAGGGGCACCCACTGCATCCTGTCTCTGCAGGAGGGGAGAAGGCACAGAGCAAGTGGGTATGAATGAGGCAGCAGGGGCAGAGGCAGAGCCCTTCCCCCGCCCTGCACTGCTCTCTGGGTGAGCTAAGTCCTGCTCCAGGGCGGAGTCGCACAAACCATCTGTGCGACCAGCAGGGACTCCAGTGGGAGAGGGATGCGTTTTTTCAGAAGGGCTGTTCAAAAGCCCACAGTGCTCCCTGTGCATGTGTGTACCAGTGTGCTGAATGTGTGTAACATGTAGATGTGTGCGCACATGTGGGTAGCGGGTGGTAGTGGGGGTGGGCTACTGTCAGGCTTGAATTCCCACCCATTCTGCACTCCTAGGGAAGCAAATCTGGCTTTTTCTACGGCTGGGGAAACCTGAAATGCTCTAGACAGAGCGGGAGATCTACAGGACGTCTGGGAGGTCCGTGTCTCCCGGGTAGGCTGAGGGTTTCTGGTCTGAGTGTCTGGGGAGGGACATGATCCCTCTGCAGCCTCCACAAGGCCCGGGCTGCCTTCCAGGGCGCCATGGTCTGTGCAGTCAGCTGAGTGAGTGGACTCCGGGTGGCAGCTGCTAACTATGAGTCATTCTGGTCTCCACGTAGCAGCTCCAGGTCCTCCCCAGACCGGAGCCCGTGGTGCCGGCGGGCACATGCCTCCAATGGGCACTGAGGGTCGGGGCTGGTGGGAAGTTGGCACTCCTCCTGCCAACTCCTCCTGCGGGGCCCAGAGAAATGAACAAGAGACCCTGAAAATCAGAATAGAAATGGGGGCATCCCCAAGAGAAGGGGCTCAGGGTGTGCTCTAGCACTTCGCCTTTTGTCTCAAGCTGCCCGCGCCAAGCCATAGCACCCAGCATCCTGGGCACTGTGTCCAGGCCCCCATTGCTGCAAAGCTAATGAGATAGGAGCAGAGCAGGCCTGGGGGACTGAGGTGGGCTCGGAGGGTATCTGAGAGGGAAGTTCAGGGTATGGAAGATGAGCAACCAGGTGATGAGCCATCAAGGGCTGGTACCTGGCCCAGTTACCCAGTGCCAAGCCTCTGAGGACAGGGGTACTCGTCCAACGGGTCACCCTGAGACAAAGTGGGAGAGTCCTATGTACCTCTAACATTGCTACTGGGTCTTGCCAGTGTCGGCGGCTAGGGACAGGAGGATAAATGTCAACATCAAACCCACTGAGCTGATAAAAATGCCCCTAACAATGACTCTCCATCGAGTCACCTGTGGCTACCACCTCTTTCTGTCCTCGAAGGCAGTGGCCTTAGGCCTGCTTCACTTTGTCAGTGCCCGGGCTTCTGAGCAGTGGGCACCCTGGCCTAACTTGGGGCAGCCCCAGGCCTCAGACAAAAAGCCCCTGTGTTTCTGAGAGGCAAATCCAACTGCCCACTGCTTGGGCGTGCTGGCAGGCCTCTGGTGTGGCCAGGATAGGAGGATGGAGCGGCCCACTGCCAAAAGCACATTTTTCCGTGCACAGCCTTGGGCTGCTACAGGTCCGAGGTGGCTGTCTGTTGGCTGGCACAGTGAGCCTCTGTCTCCACTTCTCCTTCCAGACTGGGCACCTTGGCAGATGAGCCACCTTCCTCATCAAGACCCAGCTTTCCAGAAGCTGCACACCCTGCCACTGTGTCCTCGCCTGAGAGCTCTGCCTGCTGCGACAGTGTGGAGGGGATGTGCGCCTGTCCTCCTCCTGCTCCATCTCCCGGCCTCACTGCTTCAGGGCTGAGCCCTCTTCCATCAGGCTGGAGACCACTGAGCTCAGAGTTCGAATGATGCAAAGTTCCCAGGACTACCACTCAGGAGCCGCTGCTCCACTCTGGGGAAAGTGTTCTTCCCCTACCAATAACCCAGGGGGCCAAACCAGAGGCTGCTCCTCACCTGGGTAAGACCCACCTCCATCCACAGCTCCTTGGACCCAGCCAAAGCCTCTCTTCTCTGTGTGTGTGTGTGTGTGTGTGTGTGTCTCTCTCTCTCTCTCTCACACACACACACACACACCACACACAGCATTTAGGTACTACAATCCCTCTTTAAGAGACAGTCCAGGAACACTCCCAGACAACTCTCCAAAGTGTCCCACGAAGCTGCTGTAGCTATCTGGTCCCGGGCATTTTCATGCCTGCAAATGTGAGGCCACTCACGCCTACTGAGGAGCTGTACCTACCAGGACCGGTCCTCCTGGCCCCCTGCCCCCTCCTCATCCTGGGGTCGTGGTAAGAGGGTGGGGGCTGACGTCTCCCTGCCTCCCTTCTCCCCACGTCCTTTCCTTTATTTCTTTTATGAATCACGAGGGACGCCACGGAGTAAAACGACTGAACTTACCTCAGAGAGTAACCACGTTCCCGTCTGGCCTCCTTGGGAAGGAGAGCGAGTGAGTGAGACAGAGCGACAGGGAGAGACAGAGAAAGTGCCTACTGCGAGTGTGCGCCTGGGTGCCAGGTCAGGGCCCGCCCCCAAATTCCTAATCAAATAGAGTGCGGAGGGGGACGAGGACAGGGTTTTTTCAGCAACTCTGCAGGGGAGGAGCTCACACTCCACCGCGCAAAATCCTTCCGTCTGCCCAACGCTATAAAAACCACCTTCTTTCCACTCACTTATCTTCCTGAAGGTCTGGCAGCCCCGAGTCTTCCTGCTGCATAAGTTAGTGGCGCCCTCCAAGTTATTTGCAGTCTCTGAAGCGCCTGTAGTTCTCATTAAGCCCGCAAAGGCAGATGCCGGCTGTGGAGGGCTGGGTTTGGGAAGAAGCTCTTAACCCGTTAGGCAGCCACCCCTATACGCGCCTTTTTTGGCTGGAGCGCCCTCTACCTGCAGGTGTTAGGCTGTGGCTAAGAGGGTACCAGATGGGATTTGGAGGGCTCGGACTCTACTCCTGACAGTGAGACCATACTGGGCTACAGCCCCCAGCCTACCCTAGTCCCGCTCCCACTGTTGGGATAAATACAAGGCAGGATGTCTACCTTTGGTCCATCACTATCTGCTAACCCCAAACACTCTCTCCATCCTTGCAACAATTTTACCACCATGCACACTTGACTGGCTGGGTTGTAGGGAGAGTTGCACGCAATAAGGGGGGTGACCTGGCACACATCTGGCACCCAGTATGAGACATAGAATCTCTAAGCCAGGGGAAGATGGGGGTCAGAGAAATGGGCAAGAGCTGGATCACGGAGGGACACCGATGGAAGCACTCGGTTTTTATTCTGAATGTTTAAAAGCTATATGGGAAGCAATAGATCTGACTTACATTTTAGAAAAGTCCAGAAGGAGAACTGCTATGTGGAGAAAAGGATGGAGGGTAGAAGCAGACGCTGCAGCCCAGACTCTAGGGCAGCCTGGGCAGGCTGGGCTAGCTCGGAGGAAGGGGGCAAGAGCTTTCGGATAGAACTGAGAAATCTGCAGCTAGACCAAATACAGGGAGCTGGGGAGAGTGGAGAGGACTCCTGGATTTTAGGTGAGCAACTGGGAGGGTGGCGGTGCCATTCCTGATGTGGGAAGTGATGAGCAGGAACAGGGTTGGGTGGAAACAGTTGAGATCTGTGAGGCTTTCAGGGGAGCTGTGTGCACAGTTGGGTGTATGAATCTGAGTTTGGGTTTGAGGAGCTCAGAGACATCAGAGGCCACGGAATGCGGGACAGGTGAACTCTCAGCAGCTTAGGTGACCTGTGTGTCCTTCATGCTCTCTTCCCAAGAAGTTGTCTTGTGTTAACCCCCAAGCAAACACTCCTTGTGTTGAAAAGTACCGACTGAGAAGCTCTTGGATGCTGGAGTGTGAAGAACATGGGCGAGTCAAGGCAGACAGGACTTTTTCTCCAAGAGGTTGGAGCTTGTGACTTAACATGTAGACACAAGGTGCTTGTCAAGGACCCGCTCTTCTCAGGGTTTAAGAAATTTTAAAAGCATGCTGACTAATACTGCATTTACTGACACTGAAAGTCAGGAGGATCTGGGGTTTTGACAGGGATCTTTTCCAACCAGGCCCTGCTTTTCCAGATAAGCAGGCTTTCCATAGGGTCTCTTATCTGCTTCCGGAGCAGTGAGCTTTGCACCTGGTCTCTCATCCATGCTTTCAAGGTGCCTGGGGAGAAAGAAGATAAGAGGGAATGACTAGGACCAGAGCAGGTGGTGGGGATCCAGGGAAACATCCCTGTCAAGAATTCCCTTTTCTGGCCTCTAAAGGGGGTTCTCGCTTCTATTCTGACTAGTCTTGCTCTTTTTCCAGGTTCCAGGGTCAAGAGTCTCACAGTTTGGCTTCCACCTGGGAAGCCAATCGTGGGACGCTGAAGGGGACTGTGTGCGAGGGAGGTCCACGGCAGACACGAGTTCCTTTCTGGGAGGTGTCAAGCCAGCATTGTCCAGTCACTTGAATGTAGGCAGCCTAAAGAAGGCAGCTGTGCTACTCATTTCTACAGCCCTATCTCCAGCTGGGCATAGAATTCTTGACAGCGGGTGGGAAGTCAGCAAAGAGTTATGAAATGAATTGTATCTTTGGCCTCCTACATAATCTCTCCATCTTCAAAGTCAATCCTGGGTGGAGCATGCACCTCTAGACAGGCTAGGAAAACCTTCAGACCTTTAGGCCAGTTAGATTTTCCAGGGGTTTAAGTCATTGCTATTTCCTACCTATCCTGAAAGTGCAGGTTAAACCACAACCATCGGGCATGACTGATTGTGTCTGATGTCAGAGCCACCCCACCTGGGGGATCGACATGCCTTCTGACTCAAGTTCCCACCAGCCCAGACACAGTGGTGCTCCATGGCTACCAGCCCTCTCCTCTTCATGACAGGCCCTGACAACCCCTGTGTTGACACAACCTTTCCTCCAGACATCCCACAGATGAGAGGTAAGACTGAAAACTCACCCCAAAGAGGTCAGGAGAAAGACGATCATGGTTATACAACCAGGCCTGTCCGGAAAACTCCTTATGCCAGAGAGAGATTTTTAACTGGTCTGATATTTGATGGAAAGTCTTTGCTATACTGGCACCCAAAAATGGTGTCCCGAAGTTTCCAAGAGAGATGTTTTTCCTACCCTTGGCACTGAGAGGTCATTAGAAGTCCTCACCACGAAGAGTCTCCTCTTTCCAGCAGGCTGAGCACCACGAAGATGTTGAATCTGGGGGAAAGACTTGTTTTCTTTCAGCTCTAAAAGAAGAAATGCTTGAAGTTCCAAGTTCTACGAGATGAACTGAGCTCTTCAGAATTTCCTGTCAATACATATAAGGCAGAGAACACTGTTTCTCTTTTAACAGATAACATCTGATTTTGGTTGTGTATTTATATCATGCTTGATATTTTACCATGATGACAAGGTGAATTCCAGGAGATCATCTTCTGGGAAGGGAGTGTGCCTTTGAGTCAGGAAAAGCAAGCGTGGGGTAAGGGAGGTGGCAGAAAGGATAACCTAAAACCTCAGCCTGGAGGGTTTCTCCCTCAGGGACCCATGCACGACAATCGCTTTTGTTCTGTCAGTGACCAGACTGTGTGCCACAGCTGTTGGAAAGAATCAACACAGGACAGACCAGTTCCCCAGGCTGCCGAAGAAATGGAATTGGGTACAAGGGAGCTAGGCCTAGATATTAGTGCTAACATGCCAGTATTGTTTCTGAGATTCTTACCACAACTCTAACAGATAGCTATCATCACACTATTTTTACAGGAGAGGAAATAATACACTTGAACAATAATGCTCAGAAGGGCTCATTCATTTGTTCCAGGTTGCACAGCGTGAAGTGGCAGAGCTGGGTTTCCAAACTGAAGTGGCTTCTTTCTAGAGGCTGAGCTCCAAACCACTGTGCTATAGGTAGAATCCTCAGGACTCCAAAGGAGGGAGCAAGGGTGTCGACACAGAGATATGTTCAAGCTCCAGCTCTGTCGCTTATTTTGTCTGTGGATGAAATATCAGCAAGACTCAGCATCTGCCCTCATAATCTGGAGCTGAAGCTTAGGGAGACCGAGAGGGGTAAAGAATACAGGCTCCTCGTAGGGAGTCTACCAAGTAGGGGCTGTCAGTGGCAGCCACTGCAGGTTTTTTTTACAAGAGTTCAAGTTGCCTGAGGAGGGAGGCCGTTGTTGTTGTGTCTCTAAGCAGGGTCCACACTCCGCCTATACTAGGCCTTATGTAAATGTTAGTTGACTAAATGAGAGATGAAGTGGTTGAATTTAACTAGAGCATAGTTAACCACTTTGGTAATTTAAACCAATCTTAGAGAAGCTAGCCAAAGATCGGACCTTCAGTGGCTGAGATGATGAAACCCCCTAACAAGGGCAAGAGAGTTGAGTGTAGGCCCAGTTAGAACTCTCTACATATGTAAAATATCCCCCCAAAAAAAGAATCTAGGGGGAGAGACAGGAAAATACTGTACCTACCCAGGTTGTCAAGGAAAAGATCAAGATCTGAGAGCCAAGAACAGGGCAGTTCAGGAGGAAGCGCTCTCCTGAAATGCCCTGTCTCTCCTCAGATAGTATAAGGATCAAGCTCAGGGCTGGAGATGCAGGGCAGTGGTGGAGGGCACCTGCTAGCTCTGCCAAAGGAAAACAAATCACCCTGGGCAAGAGGAGAGGTAAACCAAGAACACCAGCCGAGCGGCAGCACCCTTGCACACCAGCAGGCGAAGGTGAGAGCTTAGCTCCTACCTGAAGGTGTTGGGAAGACACTTCCAGACAAGAACTGGTGACCTTCCCAGTCCTACCCAAGGGTCTAAGGACTTGAATCTAATTCCACTGGAGTTCAGTGGAGGCCAGGAATACTGACCCCTAGTAATGTGTGAGATTCCTGGAATTTTGGTTTCTTCTATCACCTGCTTACTCTAGTGTGGAATGTATAGTAAAACAACACTAAACAATTCAAAACAAGGAATATATCTTTTTTTTTTTGGAGACAAGTCTCACTTTGTAGTTCAGCCTGGCCCTGAGCTCACTATGTAGCCCAGGGGAGCCTTGAACTCACAGCAATCCTCCTGCCTCTGCCTCCCGAGTGCTGGGATTACAGGTGTGAGCCACCCTGCCCAGCACTGTGCTATGTGGTACTGATTGCTGGTGGGTGTGAGTCTCCACCCCCAGCGTTGCTGTATGTGGTTACCAGGGATCAAACTAGGGACCTTGTACTTGCAAAGCAGGTGGCCGGAACCGCTTTGCTAAATCCCTGGCTAGGAGTATATCTTTAAAAAGGAAGGTAGGAGGTGATTAGGAACGGCAACATGATGTTATGATCTTGGACAAGGAAAGGATTCTGAGTCAGATGTAGTGGATCAGACCCTAAAAATCCAGGGCATGTTCTTTAATGTCTTTGGTCTTTGGGTTGCTTATCTGTAGACCTGGGGGGGGGATGGGTAACATCTGTCTCAGTGGGTGGTTTTAAAATAATGACTAGCATCTAAGATACCATCTGGCATATGGGAGATGCCTAGAAAACGTTGACTTTGGTGTTTGTTCAGAGACTGGTGGATAGGGGTAGGAAAGAGGCCCTGTGCTCTAACCTATGGGAAGATGGGAGTATGACTTTAGAAGGAATGTGGGTGGTGGCAGCCGGGAGAGAAAGCAGACTACGTACCTGACATTTATAGGGGAAGAAAAGCAAATGGGGTTTAGCGGCCAAAGGGTCTGGGTTTCTGACCATACAGGCCTGTATTTAAGAGAGACAGTTCCCAGCCCAGGCTGCGCAGTAGAAGCAGCAGGCAGCTCTGGAAAACACTTGGACCAAACCCTGCTGCAGGCCAGAAGAACCGACTGTGCAGATGGCCTGCATGCTTCTGATTGGTGGATGGCTTCAGTGCGTGGCCAGGTGTAAGAGCGCGACCTGGCAGTGTGGAAGGGCAGGGTGACCTCCAGCACAGTCCTTCCTTCCCGTTCCCAACTGTTTACAGAATAACAAGAAAGGGAGGTAGGAAGGGCCATGCCGCTCCGGGTGATCTTGTGTGTGTGTGTGTGTGTGTGTGTGTGTGTGTGTGTAATCTAAAGCGGCCTGCTTAGATTGAAGTCTCACATTTGATGTTAAGGAAGAATACAAATTTTGCATTTTATTTAAAAAAATCTCATGTTTATTTCAGTAGAATCCCACCTCCTCCAAAGCTCCTTGAATACAAATAGCATTTCAAACACACTGTGCTTCTCTGGGGCCTTTGTGAACTCCAACTTGAGTGCAGTGTTTGGCTGTAACTTGGCCAAGCGGCTCTTCAATCACTGAAGCAGGAGGCTCCCCCTCCCATCTTGGGGTTGCACCCGGAGGGTCCCCCAACAGGGCCCATCAACCTCATCTCTGTGTTGCTGTGGCCATTCCCCAGCTCTCCCGCTGGGGACGCTGCCAGGTGGCTCCCAGCCAAGTTGCCCGCTAAGCTCTGGGAAGAAGCGCATTCCTTCCCCAGTCCCAAGAGGCTGCATTTCTAAAGGAATTTATAAGAATAGAAGTTATTTTGATCTTCAGTCAAGATACAGAAAGATCCACTCTCTTCCCCACCTCCCACTTCTCATCGTCAACTACTTTAAGAAACACACCTTGGGAAGAATTTGCTTTCTCCTCATCTTCCTGCCAATCACTTCTCCTCTCCGTAGATGGTCGAGCTCCATCCCTATGAGGTATTTCCTTGGGACTTGCCCCCTCTTAATCCATTGCTTCTTCTTTTTGCTTCTGCCACATTATCTACTTCAACACATTGTACCTTCAGGAGAAATAGGGGACAACTAGGTTGCAGCAGTAGAAAGAGGTATTTATTGGTAGTATTGGGATGGAACCCAGAGCTCTTCACTGAGCCACTGTCACCCCCACACTTTTTTTTTCTTTGAGACAGGGTCTCCCTTTTGTAGTTCAGGCTGGCCCTGAGCTCAGCCTCGAACTCACAGCAATCCTCCTGCCTCTGCCTCCCAAGTGCTGGGATTACAGGCGTGAGCCACCACGCCCGGCACTGTGGTATGTGGTTCTGATTTCTGATGGGCATTGCTGTATATGGTTACCAGGGATCAAACCTGGGCCCTTGCACTTCGCTGGAACCACTGAGCTAAATCCCAGGCCCCCTACACACTTTTTGAGTCAGGATTTGTCCAGGTCACTGAGTTGCCTAGGCTTCGTCGAAATTTCAGGCTTCCTGCGTCAGCCTCGTGGAGTGCCGGGATTCCGAGTGTGCACCACCATGCCTGGAGAACTACACAAAGGAAATAGAAGGAAATTAATATTTTCAAAGTTCTAGTTCAGTGATGGCGAACCTTTAAGAGACCGAGTGCTCAAACTGTAACCTCAGACCCATTTATTTATCACAAAGTGCCAGCCCTGCAATTAAACCTGAATTCTGAGGTTTCAGTTTAAAAAACCTCACATATCTCCCTTCTTACTGCGAAGCTCTGCTTTCACAGTATGATGGGTACAACCCCCTGGGAGCTGACTTTGCCCTGAGATCTGCTTGTCACACGCCTGCGGGCATCCTCTCCTGTGCTAGATTCAGTCTCCCAGGAAAACCAGACCCGAAGAGTGCAGAAGAGAAGGGGCTCCCTGCTGCATTCTTCCGCCCCTTTCCTGTATCCTTACCCAACTCTTTGGGTTCTAGCTCTACTGGCACTGCCAAGGGAGCTGCTCCTGGCTCTGCCTCCCCTGGAGCTCCCTGGAGACTCCGTGCAGGTCTGGCCAGTCGCAGGGAGAGGACACCACCAAGGCACAGGGCCCAGTGCAGACAGGAAGGGAGGAGCGCAGAGGACCCCTCAGTCTCTGGTGGCTCCTGTGGGTTTGAGCCAGCATGGACAGTTAATGGCGTCTGTCATGAGCAAGGGCCATTATGTGGAAGAAAATGAAGAGCTGGAAGGTCCGTAGCTGGCGACATCCTGGCCTCTTGTGCTGTTGTCCTTGGAGACCTCTGTCTGCGGCTCATGCTGGAGCTGTGGAGGCTCCGGGCTGGGGAGGATGTGAGTGGGAGCATTTCAGGGCTATGGAAGAGGTGACAGGGGCACGCAGTCATCTGGGCCTCTGCTCTTCGAGGCTGAGGAAAGTCAGATTCATCCTGCTTTCTCTCTTTTCTGCTTCCTTCTTGCCTTTTATCCTTCCTCCCTTGCTTCTCTTGCCCCTCCCCTTTTTTCTCCTTCACCCTCTCTTCTCTCTTCCCTCCCTTTTATTCTTCCTTCTCTTCTTCCTTCCTTCTCTCTCCTCTCCCTTCTTTTCTCTCCTCTCTTAAACTGAGTCCGTTCCACCTGCAGCCGACCTCCTTCTGACGGACTTCAGCCCCGCTGTCATTCTTCTCTGAGCACAAACACCTGCCCCTCGAGGGGAGTGTGTGTATGTGCGTGTGCATGCGTGTACACACTCACCCCCGGGGAGGTGGTGGGTGCCGGCGTCTGGCCAGTGGCCTGTGCCCGCTCCCTGGCCCTTGCTCGTCTCACTCCAGCTCCTGCCTATGCCCTGGCTGCGGCCAACTGCATGGCTGTGTCTGAGATGGGCACAGCCATCCCCTTAGGCAGGGCCGCCCAGGCCCGTGGGAAACAGGAGGAGTCATTCCTGGGCCCTGAGTCCTGGCACAGTGGGTCTGGCCACCAGGCGGGGCCCTGGCAGCCAGGGGGTAACTTCAGCCAACCTGGGCTAAGGTGCCCGGGCGCAAACTCACTTCCACGTGAAGTTTTGCTGCTCGGAAACGTCACCTGGCTCCACTTGCTGACTGTCCACAGGGTCTGCCGACAGCTGGTCAGGAGACTGGTGACCACGGGCCTACTGGACCCTGTGTCCAAGGGGAGGGTGAATGGAAGAGCAGCGTCTCCGGCTGCTCAGTGACCTGGGAAAGTCGCCTGTTCCTGGGGAGCCCAGGAGCAGCACAGTGCCCTGTCCTGGCTGAGTGCACACACGGTCAAGGCCAGTGCAGCCAGTGGCGGGGCTCTGGACTCGTCCACAGCCAGCGCTCGGTCCCCACAGCGAGTTCTCCCAGACCGGACTGTCCTCGTACCGAGGGCCCAGGACTCTTAAGTGCAGGAGGCAGTGCAGGGGGAGAGGACACTCCACGTTAACAGCAGCCGCTGCAGCTTTGTCCTCCCACTCCCCACTCTGTAGCCCGGCTTCTCCTGGACCATCGCCGGCTCCCTCCACTTTGGCGCCCACGTAGGGTCGTGGATGCTACCGCAAACGCAGATTCAGAGGCTGCTGCGAGGGGTGCAGGGCGTGGAGCTGAGGCCCGGTGCACCCGGCCTGTGGGCACATGAGGTTTGCATGGGTAAGTAACATATGCCCGTGCAACTGCTGACGACTCTGGCCGGAGGCTGAATTCAACCATATGCGGAGGAACATGGCTGCAATATGCTTCCAAAGGAAAGCTGGGCAAGCTGCGCACCCTCCTGGTTCTGCAACAGTGAGCTCTCCTAGCCGAGCGCCCACAGCTACACTGCAAAGAATCCCCTCTGAGGAGAAGAAATTCCATGATGTACAGCTCTCCTACGGCCTCGTGCAGCCGTCACCTCTGTCTTGCTGTAAGACTTCTGTCACCCAGGACACCCTGGACCCATTGAGTAGTCCCTCTCCCATGCCTCCCCGCCCCTCCCCCACGCGCTCCTCCCCCTTCCTTTCCTCCCTCCCCCCCCTCCCTCCACCCCCCCCCCGCCCCCGCATCCTGGCAACCACCAGTCTGTTCTGTCTCCAGGGATTTGCTTAGTCTGAGTATTTTCTATAGAAGAAACCATACACGTGTGTCTGGCTTCTCTGCCCCAGGGGACGTCTCCCAGGTTCATCCGCGGAGCAAGCATCACGACCACGTTCCTATTCTGGCTGATTTACATATACCAGGGGACACGATGGGTGCATACAGTCTGACCATATGCCACGTTTATCTCTTCTGTTAACAGACATTTGGGTAGTTTCTGCCATGTGGCTGTTGCAAACAGTGTCACTATGAACATGGGTGAATAAATTTCCAGTCTCTTTTCAGTTTTTCTTCTGGGTGCGTACTTAGGAGTAGAATTACTGGGTCATTGGTAATTTTGTCAGCTCTTTAAAGAAATATGGCTTTTATTGATCCGCAGAGCATCCCTGTGAGGTGGACCGGGAGGATATGTGCGTAGTAAACTAAGATGCAAAAACTAAAGCTCACCGTGTGGGAGTGACCTGAAGGAGCACAACCTAAGTCACTGGATCAGAAGTCCCTCGAGGGGTTCCAATTCTGAGCCCATAAAACCAGCCTTCTTGGAACAAAGGCTATAATGTTTTCCCAGTAAGCAATCCTGGCCTCATGAATTTCTCCAGGGACTTAGATCTACCCAGCCCAAGACCTGAGGTAAAGAGCCAAGCACAAAGCCCTGTCCTCCAGGCCTCCAGCTGTCTCCCCTGACAGCAGGTAACGTGGTGCTGACTGCAGCTGGCAGCTGGCTGTCATCCCCCCGAGCAGAGCTCGTCATCTGTCATGTCTCCAGCGCCCTTTGTGTTCTTCCCTCGGGCCCAGCTACAGCTTCACTGAGCCTGCCCCGGGCCTGCCCAGGGGCACGTTTGACCCCAGGCTGCCCCCCCCCCAAAGCAGGATCTGTCATCTTGTCTCTTCTCATCCGGGAGTCTGGGCGAGCATCTCTGTCTGCATCAGTGCTAACTGGCCAGCAGCCCAGGGTGGCCTGCCCCTGTGCCCTTGGTCTGCGGGGCAGACATTGCTGCCCAGGAGTCAAGCAAGGGGCTGGCAGCTCCAGTTCCAGCCCCATCCTCTTCTCCCGTCTTCCTGCCTCTCTGGTACCAAGAGTAGAAGCCTCGACTCCTGGAGAAGAGGAAGGTCACAAACCTACACAGGAGGGAGCAAGAGGAAGCCCTGTGATTTGCCCTGCCTCTGGGGAAAAGGGAGCTAAACTAATGGAGGAGCAGGTCCTGCTGGCTCCTGCCTGGATAGCAGAATCCTCTGTTTCTGGAAGGTGGGAAGGGGGTCCTAGGGACTACATTGCTTTCTTTAACCATCCATCCACGGTCCTCTCCTTGCATCTATCCTTCTGCCCTTTGCTCCTCCCTCTTCTTGTTAAAAGTCTATGATTTAACTGCTTCATAAAAGCAGCAGCCCCTCTCAGCTTTTCCCAGCCATCAGTTGTTTATCTTGTTTTTCCCAGAAGAAATGAGAGAGGAGGAACCGTAGAGAGGGACACGGCCTCCTCTGGGAAATGCTGCGTCTGGGGCCGGCCTGGTGCTCGTTAGGCACTTGTCTGTTTTCTGCTCCCACCTAGATTCTTAGTGACGCAGAGGCTGGGTGGGGAGACTGGCCTGGCGGAGGACAGCAGTCACCCTGGGCAAGGAGTGCAGGAGCACCAGGGAGGCCGACCAGGCTCCATTCCCTGACCCGGATGGTGGTCCCAAGCTGTGTTCTGGGGTTCTTGTCATTCTTCCTCACAGTAAAATACATGGATGGAGAAAGAGCCTCAAGGGTCAGGATGTTGGGGTCTGCCTTGGTTCTTCTGCTTGATCGTCATGAAATCATAGGATAATTGCTTTTCATCCACTTCTATAAAATGGGGTCAAGAAAAGGTAAAGCCTTCAGGACAGTTGTGAGGGTTAAGTGAAATCTTGGATATTGTCTCTGCCCATAAACTCTGGAGCACAGTTCACATGGAAACAATTACTTTCCCTCCTGGAGATGGAGTAAAGGCCATGGACAGGAACTGAGCCAGCCATGGGAAGGTCCGTCGCCCGGCTGTGGGTTGGCAGGGGATGGTGGCCTTAGTTGCTTAAGGCTGCCCAACAAATAACCACAAACTGAGTGGCTTAAAACAACAGAAACCTATTTTCTGTCCTCTCTAGAGGCTGGAAGTCTGAAATCAAAGCACTGCAGAGCCACATTTTCCTCTGAGGGCTCCAGCACGAATCCTCCCTTGCTTTGACATAGCTTCTTATGGCTCCCAGCAGCCCTTGCTGCTCTTGGTCTGCAGCTTCATCGCTCCAGGCTTGGCCTGACTGCATGTGACTCTCTGTGTCTCTGTCTTTGCACCCAAATCTGCCCCTCCTTCCTTTATAAAAACTCAGTCATGGGATTTAGGTGCAATGTACAATGTGACTTCAGTTTAATTTAATTTTCCCTGCAAATACCCTGTTCCTGGTAAGTTACCAATGTAACAGGAATCCAGGACTTATCTCTTTTCTGGGAGACACAGTTCTGTTCACTGTGATTGTGTTCTGGGCAGGAGACAGACAATGATGACTCTGGTTTTACTTTTTACCATTTTGTGATCTTGGGTACTAGCTTCTTAGCCCCCAGAGAAAGTAGGTAGGAAGGTAGGATTTGCTGAATGGTTACAACATGACGTAGAGGCATAGCGTTGTGAAATTGGAGGTGTTCTCCTTATTTATGGGAACGGAGACTGAGTCTAAGGGAGAGCCCAGAGGTGGCCCAGTCACATGGCTTAGTGAAAACAGTCTTTTGAGGGGTGATAAAGTGTGTGCTGATGCCTTCTGGGACCTGAATCCGACATGCTCCAAGCCTTTCATTAAAGGCTTCCATTCCTGGTGCCCAGATGAGTCAAAAGATAGATTAAATAACCTGTAGTTGAAACCAGAAGCTAAGACTTCCCCTGTGTGTGGAAATTATGAATACTGCTCAGCTGTTCAGACAGGATCTGTGGTTGTACAGCTCCTGGCGGGAGGAGGCCAGAGCAGCAGAGTTCTGCTCAGGTTGTGGGTTGTGGGTCTTAAAAGACAAGACATATTCAAATCTCTACCCTGTCTGTAGTGGAAGCTGTCAGTTCCCACCCTCAAGTGCCTGACCGCTTGCCGGGTTAGGACGCAGGCCTCCATCTTGGTTTGAATGCTGCTGTTGGACTCCCTATGGGCATGTGTCTTTCTCGATGTGAGAGCTCCTCGGAGACTCCGCGTGGAAAGCATTCGGGTCAGCCTGTGTCCAAGTACCATCTGCACCTCAGCAGCGGGCTGGGATGCAGGGGAGGCTCTTTCCCCCTCCCGGGAACTTGGTGTATTTCTGGGAGACATTCCCTCTTCCGGCCAGAGGGCCTGCACCTTCCCGGGCCCCGCTCCCCTGCCGGTGAAGATTAATATTCTTCCTTCTGGTCTCTTTCCTGGGGCCAAAGCTGAAGCTGCCAACAGTTCTGGCCACTCCAGGTGCAGGGGAAAGAAAAAAGTGGTGGTATTTGCTCATCAAATACCTTTGAATAGAGCCTTTCAGAAGGTCTTTGCCTGGCTGTCTATCTAGAGTCCAGCAGAAACAGCTGCCAGGTGTGTCACTGGCCACAGAGCTGTCTGTTCCAGCCGGTTCCTCCCTCCAGGCCAGTACCCTGGAGTGGGCGAAAGGTGGCCTGTGTTTGCTCCTTGACACTTGGGTTGCACTGGACGGGCCCAAAGGAGCCGCAGGTGGATGAACACAGGCCCATGAACAATGGCTCTGGGCGGACTCTACTCAGAATCACCGGACTTGCGTGAGCGGCGCTGTAACATGTCTCAGAGCCCCGTTGCACTCAGGGAGTCCAGTGGAGGAGAGCCTGTGCTTCCAGGGAGCTTCCAGATGTCACCATTGCTGCTCTACAGAGTTATAAATACAGCCTCCAGCCTCCTTCCAGGGATCACAGACTAGGGACAGGCCCAGGAGTCTGAATTTTTAACAAGCTTGTGGGTGATTCTGACATAAAGTACAGGAAGCCAGTGCCTTAGATCTACAGTGTGTTCAAGGACATGCACTGAGATGCTCGGAGAGAGGACTTTCACCCATCTAGGGCAAAGAGTTGAACAGATGGTGAGCTCTCGATCGGGCTGCAAGTAGCATGAAAGAAATACAAAAGAGTTTGTCACCAAGAGAAAGCGGAGACCATTTCTACAGGGAGTGGAGATGGTGCCCTTTACCTTGTCGGTGGGTGAGAAATGGGGTGTGGCTGCTGGTGGTGCTGACAGATTGGGACATTCTCAGTCAGGGACAATATTAGGAGTCACCGCCCCACTTTGCATGAACAGCTAAGAATCCTGTACCTTTTTTTCCTTAAAATTCTCTTCACATTAAAATAGGTAGAATAATGTAAATTTCCCTCTGAGATTAGGAGGGAGCATGAATTAAAATCACAATTAGCGTCTTTCAGCTTCTGCCCTATTTGGGATAAAATGTAACAGGGCAGAGGGGACAGGGAAGAGCTGGGGTCTGCCCCTGGGACAGAGCCAGCCTTCACTGGAGGCCCCAGGGGCAAGAGTCAGGAGCAAATCAGTCCTGCAGGTGGGGGCAGCAAAGATGAGGACCACACAGGTGAACGTGGTTGGATGGAAACTTGAGGCCATTAAGAGGCCTTAGCCGCTGGTAGGACTTTGGGTCCCGGAGAAGAAAAGCACACAGTGGGGACAGCAAATGAATTTCAGCTTTCGTGCTGGGGCTAAGGGCTGCTGATATCCATCTGGAGCTGTGTGTTGAGGGAGATTTCAAATCTGACTTCAGCAGGAAAAGCGAGAGTCATGTGACCTCAGGTGATCAGTTAAGAGTGGCAAAAATGGGAGCCTTGTGGAGATTTGCTGTCGCTGGGCAGGAGCAGCAGGACTAGGATATTAGGCAGCTCCCAGAGCCAGGGAGCCAGGGATGGAGCCCTCACTGCAAACCTGGCAGAGGTCTAGGTCCTCAGTGTGTGAGGAACCTGGCCTCAGGGATGATGTAGAAAGGTGGTTTTCAAAACTAGGGCCATGAAGTGCATAAACAGCTAGGGTACATGACACAAAGTCCCACAGCTCTGGGCTGCAGCCTTAAAGCTCCTGTGCAGGACAAAGACTGCTGTGAATGGGAGCCGGGCAAAGGCTGCTGGGAAGGCTGGACAGGCAGTGTTTCCGGGGACTCCTGAGTCCTATTGGCAATGCTGACCTCTCCACCCTTACTGTGTCCACCCAGGCTCTGTGGAAGACTGGCCAGGACTAAACAAGACTGGATAGGAAGACTGGACTAAACATTTGGGAAGTGCCTAAACTCAGAAAAAAAATAGAATAATTGGAATCTGGAAGACACATTAACTTTTCCACTCCACATCCCAACACCTGGTTTTCTACTGGGACGATTCATGGACTGTATTTGTGTCCCTGACCTTGGGCCCTGGCTGGGCTTCCCTACTCTGTTACTTCATCTCAGCCTTCAAAAGACAACTGTGCATCAACTCCGGCATTTCCTCCCCTTGTTCTGTGTGGTCCTCGGATCCTGTGACAAGCTGTGTACATTCCTGTCTGAGAACAGGGCCTGGTAAGTAAGGTTCAGGAGCCACTTCGTGGGGCTAATTAGTATGTGAGGCCCAAACACTGTCGTGCCCAGGCTGGGGTTAAAGGTCAGCCCCAGGGTGTCTGGGCTCTGAGCAGACTGGGAAGGGTGAGGAGCACTCTACCACAGCCGCTTGTACCTTCTCACCTTCTCAAATAGCAAGAGGATGCCAAGCAGCTTTGGATCACTGGGGCCCAAACGGACAAATCAGCCTTCCAGAGCACTTCCTCTTCCTGGGGCTTGATCCCTGGGAAGCCCCTTGTTTCCTATCCAAATCACAGGGCCCCTGCCAATTTCCCTCTCTTGTTTGAATGAATAGTATTGACTTTTACTTTGAGGTGAGTGAAATCAGGAGGCACGGTGGTCCACAGGCAAAGGTCACTCGGAGCCAGCTATCGTTGCTCTTTCCATTTCTAGTCCTCATGCTCCAAAGTTCTATCTCCGAGTCTCTCTGGAACGCCTCTCGTCTCCGATTCCACACAACTTGACCCAGAAGCCATGGTCCCCAAGCTTCTGTGCATATCTGGATTACCTGAGGCACTGTGGACACACCTCTGGAGATTCGAAGTGAGTGGTTCTGGGTCAGGGGCTAGGAATTTAATGGTCTCTTGAGGTGTTTCTGGTGAACACTGAGCACCGTGACCCTGCCTGGGCCACTTGTCTCCCTTGTAGGCCTACGGAGGTGAGGTTCTTGCTGTCACTCTTGCCCCTCAGGCTGGATTAGCCTGAGAGCATTGTGAGCCTGGAGGCGCACAGCTGGGGAGGGGCATGGGTGCATCCGCACCTTGACAGCATCGGGAAGGGGTGGGAGGATCTGCTGCAACAGAGACCGGTCAATGCCAATAAAGAAAATCCCCCTGGGATGGGGAGCTGCTGCAAACCCTGACAGTGCACTCAGCTTCCGGCCCTGGGCAGGACGATATGGAGTAAAGAACAGTCTTTGTGCTAGACATCGTTGTTGCTATCACCTGGTGGGACTCGGGACTCAGGCTGCCCTCGTTGCCCTCTACATGGCTCCACACTTCTCCCTTTCACTCCAGTGGGCACATCCTGCCTCGAGTTGCCTGGGTCCCCAGCTGTCCCTGAAGGCCTCTCCTAATCTGCTCCTTCTCCCTCATGAGCCTCAGGCAACACAGATCTGCAAGTCTGAGGAAAGGTGAAAGCTGTGAAAGGGAAAGGGAGGAAGGGATTTGAGCTAAGGTGCAGCTAGGCTGATGGTATCAGCCTCTAAGACCAAGAGCCACCAGGGAAGCAAAGTCTAATGATATTGGGCAGCAGGATGGCCGAAAACAGGGACCTGGCCATCGTACTTTGCACAGGTCAGACCCAGTGAGGCCTCAGGATTCATTTTGTTAGAGCCCCGCCATCTTGTGCTTGAAATGGATATGGAGATGGCGCCAGTGCCCACCTCGTCCAGAACACTCTGAAACAGCTGAGCTTTACACCCAGCAGAACCAGCTCTAACTGGCATCTAGCAGTGAAGAGGTCTGAGCAAAAGATGGTTCCCTGCTCTTCCTGGGCATACAGCTACTTTAGGTACTCTCCCTCCCTGTGTCATGTGACAGGGTTGTAGCCAATGAGATGGGAGAAGCTGAGCAACCCCTCCAGTCTTGGCCCTCAAAGTCTTCCTCACAATGTCATTTTCTACCAGGGGGTGAAGATGGGGCAGCAGTAGACTAGAAGGTACGCTGGTACCAACTATCACCTAGAGGAGGGCTGCCTACCAGGAAAGAAGTTCCATTTCAGATTTTATGTGAGCACAAAATAAAGTTCTATCATATTTGAGCTATATGTAGTTTAGGTTTATTCATTGTAGATGTTAGTGTTATTGTAACTACTACAAGGAGTAAGGTGGGGCTTGCAGGGACCCAGACCTGAGGGACCTCGAATAAGGTTGCAGGAGGGAGCACAGAGGAAGGTTGTACGAGCCAAACGAAGGTCCTTTCCTGTCCAGGGGTCTGGGTCAGAGCAGAGGACCTGGGACTGCTGGATCAGGGGAGAGTGGAACCCCAAGGAGGCCAGAGAGGAAGAGACCGAGTGAAAAAGAGATGCCTAGGAAGGCAGAGAGGCAGCCGAGGAAGGGCCGCAGTCCTCCTGCTATCTTCCCTGATCTCCGAATGCCAAGAGACCTGTGCCTTCTCCTTCTTCCTCCCTCACCCTCTTCCCTTGGACCCCTATTTTCGTTCCTGTTGCCTCCCATGTTCTGCCAAGGGGCAGACCTTGCCACCTTGGTGGAGGAGAGACAGAGAAGACCTTCAAGAAGCTCTAGCCTCCCGTGAGAACACAGAGCGGTGCAAATGTTCACCAGAGAGAGGCAGCTGCCTTTTATATTTGCACCAACAAATGTTAAGCAAATCAATCACTTCTCTGGGCTGGTTCTCAGGGGAGGAGAGGGAGGGAGGTTTGTGATCTAAGGCCAGGAGTCTTAGCTGAGAGTATGGTGCCTTTCAAGGGAGAGAAAACCTTTGGTTAAAAGCTACCTCAGTGCAGATCCAAAGGGAAACAGGGTCAAGTGATCTACAAAGTAATTTCTGACTTTGGGGGAAAATGGATACAGAGCAGAGGCAGCTACAGGCCTGAGCCCAGCTGCTCTGCCTGCAGAGTCTGCTGCCTCTACTGGCCTGATATTTACAGATAGAGTGTTACAGGTGTAGCATGGCAGGTTTCTGGAAAAGGCTGAGCACTGAGGTGGGCTGCACTCCAGCTCTCCCCATCCCAGCTAATGAGACACAGAGATGTGTGGCTTCTTGGGAGCCCTTCATGAAGAACAACTTCCAAAAGCTTGTGCTCTGGAGCTCCCCCAAAGACAAGCCAGTACAAAGGGCACATTTTCTTTATAGATGTGTACTAGCCTTGGAAGGAATAGCTGAGGCAGGAAGAAACAAGAACCAAGAAGAATTCCCTGGAAGGCAGTTAATGTAATGAAATGTCAAATCTAAGACCTAAGACGCTCAGGACCTGGCAGCAGCAGTGTGATATGCAGGGAAGAGCTCCAGCACCCTGGGGCTGTGCAGGGTGTTTTTTTTTTTTTTTGGTTCTCTGTGGTCCTTGCAGAGTTACTTACTATGAATGTGCCACTGAAGTCTTATAACTTGATACTCTAGTCCATCACATTTGCACACGAAATCAACATCTCAGTCTGTAGCTTGTCTCTGATGTACTCCAGCTGAATGATCTTTAGTAAGGAACCCAATGTTTTGAGTTTCAGCTTGATTATGTGTGAAACGATATCTAAGAATACCCACCTTGGAGAGATGTAAAGATTAAGTAAGATCATTTAGCTGTGTATTTCTCATCCGTTTTCCCACTGCCACTCATGAAGTAAATGGCATTTACATCCAAGACATTAAATTTGTGCGATATCTTAAACAATTTAATGAGAAAGCAAAGCAATAAAAACAATCTGTAACTGTTAGAACTAATATATACAAGATGATCCCTTACACAGGCACAGATGAGGGAGGTCTCATGTGATGTGAGATTTGCCTACTGTTACTCATTTTTCCCTCACTCAAGCTGGCATTTTGGGATCACAAAGCAGCACAAGAATTAATGTAGAATAAATAACCTGGATTCTGTTTGAATTCTAACATACTATAAAAACTCAGATAACAAGAAAATTTTGATATTCTGCATTGGCCTCTAGGGGGCAAGGAGCTCACTCAAGCTGCTCTGGGTTGAACGTGAGCCAGGAGAAGGCTGGGACTCAGCCCTTGCCCTGCTGTCTCTCTGTCATGGTGCCCTGCCTGTTCTCTGTCTTCTCTCCCATGCCGCCTCTGCTCACTCCGTTTCCCTTGTACCCGCATCTTGCCCATGACCATCATGGCCGTCCTCTTGTCTATGGATAGCGCTGTGTTTCTATTCACTTCCACTATCGGCCACTTCCTCCGGGTCCTGGGAATGGGCCCTGAGTGTCCACGATTCTGTCAACCCAGACTGGGCTGTGAATGGGCTCCACTGGGCCACCTCCGGCCCATGTCCCGGGTAGCAGAATCGTAGTCAGTGGGGTTTCCTGTAAGACACGCTTGTGGTCTCCGGGAGAGCAGCAGGTCACACCTGGGTGTTGAGGTGACGTGACTGAGAACTGCTGGTGATGTGGCGAGTGAGGAGCTCGGCACTTCCACACAGAAGGTACTTAGTTAAGGCTAGTTTCTCTTTTTTTAGAAATTTCCTGGCCCAACCCTAGGAGGATGTGTACTTCAAAGTTCCCTTCTAGCTTTGGGTTCTAACAGAATGGACGCACATGTGACAATCCTCTTGATCATCAGAGACCCTTCGCACCCTAACCCTCCATATGTGACTGACAAGAAGAAACACGGGCTTCTTCAAAGGGACACAGAGAGTCCTAGGGCTCATCTGGCAGGACCCAGAGAGCCCAGTGGCTAACAGTAGGGACTCTGAAGACAGCCCACCAGGGCATGACTCCAGACCATCCCTGGAGCAAGTGCTCATTTTCTCCATCTGTGAAATAAGGACAATAATTATCCTCCCACAATTTTGATGGAGAATAAATGAAGAGATACGCACAGAGCCCTTGATTCATGCAATCATAATAAATGATCAATAAACTTAAGTCATTCTGCAAACTTCTAGAGGTCATCTTGCTGATTATATGCAAGAATTATCCTAATTCTATTTCAACCCAGAGAGCTATGAGCCTCCTTGTCCCAGAGTCACCTGGAGCAGACTTCACACAATTCAGAAAGCCTTTCCCTGTTCTCATGGCTCATAAATAAATGGATATTTCCCCCTGGTTCTTACCTCATCTGTGCAAACCTGATCACACGTCTGGCACGTGTCTTCCTGTTCTCAGAAGGAGGAAGGATGTGAGCCTCCACCGATGGCCTGTGTGCCACGTGGGTCCACAGCCAGCGACAAGTTCCTTTCCTCTGAAGGGTGGAAGTGGACCAAGACAGTCCAGAGGCAGATGGCAGCAGCTGGAGAGCAGCAGCGGGGAGTGGATGTGTACAACCCGCCCCTGCAGGGGCTGTTCGCCCTTCTTCCTGGACCAACTGCCTCCGAAGTATCTATTACTGAACACTGGATGACATAAAACAAAAACAAAAAACCTTCTAAAAGAAAATGCAAAGACTTGATGTTTTTCTATTATACCCAGGGTTTGCGAGAATATAGTTTCAGAATCAAAATGTGCTTGCACACGTGTGTATTTTGGATTTTTAAAATCATTTCCTCAAAGTCACTTTTAGAAGACTGGGAAGATGATAATGTAGGCATTTCACTGCTGCACAGACATGATCACATCTGCATACACACAGCCACACACATGGAATTCCATGCATGTTCAACACACAGGCATCTACAAAGGGGCACTCATGCAAGCCCACTACATGCACGTATGCACTCACCAAGCAGATCACACTTCAACACACCACAAATAGAACCTGGCGCACAGAGCCGATGGGCACAGTACACCTTGGCGATGAATTTGATTCACAGTCAGACTTGGGGTAGGAATGAGAATCACATATTTTGAAGGGTGTCAGACACTTAGCTGAATTGCTAAACCCACTAGGGTCCCTGTCTCCTCCACTGTCCTTGGCTTTCTGGCAAAATGACCTGGCTTGGAGGCTATTCTGTCTCCCACTGAGAAATCTTCATCATGGGCCCTGGAAGAGCCCCAAGGGCTGAGGCCATATTCAGTACGGATAGAGGGCTGAGCAGCTCTGTGGCTGGAAAGAAGCAGCCAGCTGGCCTTGTCCTGGAGCCGTGGAAAAGCCAGGTGCTGACTGCCCTACATCCTGGGCAGTGGGAGGCGACACGAGCACAGTGGGTTCTGTTGTGTGAGAGAGGTGGGGGGACAGGAAGGAGGAAAGTCTGAATCTATAAGCTTTCCCTTTATACAAACCAGACTCATAAGTTTTCTTTCTTTCGACTGGAACTCACATCACAGCTGCCCTATTTACTTACCTACCGGCTGCATTTCTCAGAACCATCTTTGTTCTTGTTGAAGATGAAGCCAGGCAGGGCTGGGAAAATATTGCTTCAGCCAGCTCCTTAGCACCGCTGCCTGAGGGAGACCATCTGGAGAAGGTGCCCTTCAAGAGAGTAAACACAGCCCCACCTCTGCCTGCAGAGGAGGCACGCAAGGGATAAGAGCGAGGTGGGCTCTGAGGCGGCCCAGGCTTCGGCCTCTTCCCTGATCTCCCTTGGTCCCCTGGGCTCCAGCTCTGGGAGGTTTGGACAGTAGGGTTCTGCTTGGTAGCATTTACCAATTTCCATGGCCTGTCTGGATCCACCAGTGTGGACCTAGAGTAAGAAGAGATTCACAGGAACACTAGTTATAACCTTTCAACAGGAACTCTTAGCCTGCGTGCTCACAACGTGCAGTCAAATAACCACCAAACAGTGAGTTCTGAGCCTCGGTCACCTTTGCTTTTTCTGTGATGGAATGGTGAATTTATATAATTGAGTCTCAAATGGCAGACGCCTTTCACAACCAGCTCACAAAACTCTGGAAATTTTAACACTCAGTTCTTGCGAGCCAGGCTGGGCCGGCTCCCAAGCCCCAGCCCCTCTTCTCCTTGGAGTCAGAAAATAAACGTGTCGGTGTTAAGCCACTCCTGTTAGATGCCAGGCCGCATCACCACGGGAGGCCTGGACTCTCTGTAGGAGACTCTTCAGAGCGAGTCCACTCATATGAGAACAGGAGCTGGAGACTTCTCATCGGCCATGCAGACATGACCAGAACAGTTCAGCCCAGGGCCGGCAGGTGCCTCCTTGACAGGCAGCCCTCATCACGTGTACTCAGCTGGATGATCCATGGCTATAAGATTTTCCCTAATTTCCTGGGCCAAGCTTCAGGGAGTTGGGCCACTTCTCCCCCAAAACCCTCCCATGAGAAATGTTCTCACACGAGAGGGACTTTTACCCAACTGTAGTCATAAGAGGCTACATGTCCACCCCAGACCTCGGGCCTGTGACAGTTACTGAGCTCTACCAAAAATGCACAGGACAAGAAGAGACACTGTGAGATAAAAGAGTATCAAGACTGAACACAGATATGTGTGGCGGGTGGAAATCTTCATAGCCGTGTTTCAGGGCCAAGACCAGAGGGAAGGTTCGCAGCTCAGACAGATCAAGGGAGAATATGCAGGGCACGCCAAGGAGCAGGGGGGAAGAGAGCCAGGTAATCAACCGTAAAGAAGCTAAGGTGGGGAGGCGGAGGGGACCGCGTTAGTAGATGTGTCTGCACCATGTCAGGGCCATCCGATGGCCATATTGTCCCTGACATTCTAGTGCCCCTCACCCCCTCCCACCTTCCTTGCTTCTTAACCCTTCACCATAATCATCCTGCCATGCACTGTCTTTGCCTCCAACACACTTTCCCAGCAAGACCTGCTTGGGTGGACTCAGCTCTGCCTGCTCCAGGTGCACCATTTCCAGGTGAGCCAACACAGCTGCACGCCTGATCCTGCCAGCATGTGAGAGGACGCAGTTCTAATAAGGCCCAGCCTGGGAACCCAGCCGCCATCCCTCTCACTGCACACCTCGTTGTCCAGCTCCAGTGGCCAGGCAGGCTCACCTTGGCCACTGTCTCCGTCCCATCTGCTCTTACTCAGCACCTTTTATTCTACTGTCCTCATTTCCCTCCCGGGACATCAGTTGTTTCCTTTCTTTTCTTTCTTTTTTTTTTTTTTTTTTAGGTTTTTTGAGACGGGGTCTTGCTTTGTGGTTCAGGCTGGCCCTGAGCTCAGCCTCGAATTCACATCACAGCAATCCTCCTGCCTCTGCCTCCCGAGTGCTGGGATGACAGGCGTGAGCCACCACGCCCGGCACTGTGGTGTGTGGTACTGGTTGCTGCTGGGCGTGAGTCTCCACGCCCAGTATTGTTATGTGGTTACCGGGGATCTAACCCCGGCCCTTGCGCTTGCGAGACAGGTGCCGGAACCACTAAGCTAAATCCCCGGCCCATAAATTTCTTTTCTTTATAAGGTATCCAGCCTCAGTTGTCTCATTATAGTAACACAAGACAGACTAATGATTACTTTCAGTTTTAGAGGAATAATAATTGCTATTGCACATATCATTTTCATTTTGTAAACACTTGATGTTGATTCATAAATTCTTCACAGTTCCTATGAAGGTTGTATGATTATAATCCCTCTTACCTAGATGAGGAGACTGAGGCACAGAGAGGTTTAGTAATGTGTCCATGGTCACACAGCTAGTAAGTGGTGGAAGCAGGACTGAGATTTAAGTAGATAAGTTTTAGAGGTTTGCTTTAACTACCTTGCTGTGCCACATTCCGCACACAGAACTTACCAAATGACTCCCACAATCAGCTGCTTCCTGATTTCTTCCTTTCTCAGTATTTCCAGTGAAAACGTCACTGTCATTTGGTATACATTGTTCTACGTCCATATTTAGAATTCAATTACATATCTAGTCTTTTGGAGCATATTTTTAAATATATATAAATATTCTAGCATGCCTGGGCCCTTTGATTTGATCTCCAGCACAGAAAAAAAAAATAAACTTGTATAAATATTATATTTAATGTACTGGCTTGAAAATTTCCTTTTCTCACTCCATTTTGAGATTTAACCATATTGCAATGCATAACTTTAGTTCTTCCCTCCGAATTGTTACCAACTACTGCATAATTTATCTATGTCTTGTTGATGAGCATTTTTCACAATTTTATTAAAAGCATTGCTGAAATATTTTGTCTCAATGCAATTGTGCAAGTTACTTTAGAATATGTATCTAACAGAAGAATAAACTATGTGCGAACTCAGCTTTGCTCAGTATTATGAAATTATTTCTCCCAAATGGTTTTACCAGGTGTGTTCCAGCCATGGGCAAATGAGGTCACAGGTTTAAACTTCTCTGCCAGTGACTAATACTGTCAAACCTTAAAATTTTTCCAATATCATGGGTACAAAGACTCATTAACTTTCTAATTTATGTTCATGCATTACTGGTAATATTGAGAACTTTTCACTCACACACATAATTTGGGATTTTATTTTTGTGTGAATGACCTATTTTTGTAATTTCTCTATTTGTTTACTGAGTTTCTAATTTTCTTACTAACTCCCAGGGGGTTTTGGTATAATATGGGTATGAATCCTCTGTATGTATTTGCTGCTCTTGTATGGTTTATCTTTTTAATTTAATGATGGAGCTTTTGTTGAACAGATTATAAGTTTAAGGCAATTGACTTAATTATTTTTTCTTTTATAGCTTGCATTTTTTATATATTGTTCAAAATGTCTTTCCTGTGTGAAATGCATGAAGATATATCTGTGAAGATATTTTCTTCTAAAAGTGTAAAAGTTCTGTTCTGGAAACACTTAGGTGTATATTCCACCTGAAATTTATTTTTGTGAGTGCTATAAGGCAAATATCTAATTTTATTTTTTCCATATGGATACCCAATTGTCTTTGCGTCACTGACACAGAAGTCCATCTTTTCCCTGTGGTCTTGAATACCATCTCTGTTGTTTATCAAGTTCCCACACGTGTGTTCCTGTTTCCGGGTTCTTTAATCATCTGTCTCTCCTTGTATGAATACCATACTCTTTAAAGCAAAGCTTCCTTTCTCTGTCACGCCTGGATATGGCACTCTGATTTTCTGTGTTATTCTATAATCAGCTCATTAAGTTTTTGGTTTGTTAGCTTTGCACAACTTTACAAGGTACACCTAATGTACAATCATTGCACATTTTAAACAGCCATCTTTTAATGATCTCTGACACATGGCCTTACCCATCAGTACAGGTGAGTGTGTGAATGTATGTACCTGTGAGACAGCATGACGTGGTGCCCAGCTGTCTCCTCCTCGTAACCATGCCCTTGTGCACCCTCTTTTGTGGGCAGGAACTGTGGGTTGTTCTATCCAATAGATGTGCACAGCACAGTCAATGGGGGTGCCACTTCTGTGGCTGGCTACGTGTGGCTGTCATTTCCATCTTGCGTAGACTTTGCCTAAGTATAGCTCTAGAGAGCAAGATGCTGTCTTGTGTGCTGGACTTCTCCATGTTCACATGGCAGAGATGTGAGGGTAGCTTGCTGCCAGTAGCAAGAAAGACTCTGAAGCCGCAGATCCAGCAGTCCATGAGGAACTCAATCCTGTCAACAATCACGTGGCCTTGCAGGTAGACCCTCCTCATCCAGTGTCCAGACGAGCCCGCAGTCCAGCCTGCGCCTTGGCTGCAGCCCCTTGAGAACCCCTTGGGCAGCTCAGCATGCCAATTCTTGACCTAAGAAACAGCAAATGCATGGCGTGGCAAGGTGCTGAACTGGTGGTAATGTATTATGCAGTGATTAAAAAAAAAAAAAAACCAAAACAGTAGAAAATCCATTACTCCCAAGTTTTCTTGTACCTGTCCACCTTCCTGCCTGACTCCATCTCTAGGAGCCACTGACTTGTTTTCTGCAACTATGATTTACATTTCACTCTTGACATAGCTAGTCTTTTAAATTTTGTGCCTTCTAGAGGGATGTGGTGGTAGCTCTTTGTGATTTTAGTTTTAATTTATTTGATAACCAAGGACACAGTATCTTCTTGGGGCTTCTTTGTTGTCTGTTATATCTTTTTACTGGGTTGTTTGTCTTCTAATTATTAAATTTTTTAAAGTGAGGAAGTTAAGAGCTGGGTAGATAAAAGAGAGAGTGAAGGGGAAAAAGAAAAGAGGAATTAAGATGTGTTATGTCCATGCACTGACTTCCCATGATGGAATGTAAACATGAACTACAAATATGTGCTAATAAAATATAAATTTAAACAGAGTTCTTTCTACTATCTACATGTATGTCTTTCTCTCAGTCTGCAAATCTCCTTTTATTTTTATAACATTGTCATCTAGATAAGAAATATTTTAAATCTTTGTAATCAGCAAAATAATGTCATTCTCTACCAAAAAAAAATATTTCTAACAACCTCACTCTTGGGAACTGTGAATATATAACTTTACACAGCCAAGGGAATTAGTAGTGTGGATGGAATTAAGATTGTTAGTGAGCTAAGCCCTTAAGTAAGGTGGTTATCCTAGATTATCCCCATGAACCCAAAGTAGTTACAAGAATACTGACAAGCAGAGACACAAGAGAGATCAGGAATGTTACGTGAGGACACATCGGGAGGTGACTGGCTTGGGGGACAGGCAGAGGACCGCAGTGGAGGAGTGAGAAGCCAATCCGGCCAGGGAGGGGATTCTCCCTCCAGCCTCCAGAAAGGATCTGACCCTGCGGACATCTGGACTTTAACCTCAGAGGATCCATGTGGGATTTCTGACTTAGAGAACTATAAAATAATTAGTTTATGCTATTTTAAGCCATTAAGTTTGTAATAATTTTTTTTTTTTGAGATAAGGCCCCACTTTGTTAGTTCAGGCGGTCCTGGACCCAGCAATCTTTTTGCCTCTGCCTCCTGAGTGCTGGGATTACAGGTGTGAGCCTCCACGCCTGGTCCTGTGGTGTGTGGTGCTGATTGCTCATGGGCGTGAATTACCATGCCCAGTTTTGTCATATATTATTACCGGGTGTGAAACCCAGGACCTTACTCTTTCAAGGCAGGCATCAGAACCACTGAGCTAAATTTCCAGCCCTGTAATACTGTTTTATAGCAGCAACAAGTAACTGAGAAAACTCTTATTATTTGTGTTTTATTCTTTTATAATTTGTGCTTTTTCAGCCTTATTTGAGAAATTTTTGGCTAATCCAAAGCCATAAAATTTTCATACTTGTTTTTTCCTGTCAATTTACATAATAGCTTTTTATATATTTAGCTTTATGATCCATTTTAAGGTTATTCTATGTAGGGCCGGGAATTTAGCTCAGTGGTTCTGGTGTCTGTCGTCTGTCTTGCAAGCGCAAGGGCCTGGGTTCAATCTCCCAGTAACCACGTAACAATACTGGGTGTGGAGACTCATACCCAGCAGCAACCAGTACCACATACCACATGCCTGGCCACACCTGTAATCCCAGCATTCAGGAGGTAGAGGCAGGAGGATTGCTGTGATATGAGTTTGAGGCTGAGCTCAGAGGCCAGCCTGAACTACAAAGCGAGACCCTGTCTCAAAAAAAAAAAAAAAAAAGAAGATTATTTTATATATGATATGAAGTAACTAGGGAGAAAGTTAATATGATTATCCACTTGGTCCAGAACTTTTTAACTGAAATATTATTTTTTTCTTCCATTGCCTTTTTAAAAAATTGGTCTAGCATGTGTGGATATATTTTGGGTTTCTGTTCATTAATTTCTACATCTGTGAACAACACAGGCACTATTCAAAGTAAGTGCTATATAAATACATGTTATATATTTATTGTTTGGGAAATAATTGCAAGAATCAAAGTCTGTCCACGTTCAGGGCAGATGTAATTTCTTTTTGCTCAGAAATGTTTTGCTCTCTGTTTGACTCACTGCACAGATACAGAAACCATGGATATGGGATGCTGACTATACTAGCATGGCATATCATTTCCATCATTTTACTGCTAATCTGTCCTTGCTTTTATATTTAACTTGGGTATCTTAGAGACAGAAAATAATTGAGTCTTGCTTTTATTTTAATCCAGTAATCCATCTGACAACCTCTGCTTTCTGATTACGGTTTTAAGACTAATTACATTTCACGTGGTGATTGCTATAGTTGGATTTAAATCTACCAGCCTATTTGCTTTCTATTTATTCCTTTCTTCTTCTTTTATTTATTTATTTATTTTTTGTGTGTAGGTGGTGTGTGTGCATGTATGTGTGTATGTATTTGTGCACCCCGTGTACGCTAAGCAGGTGCTGTGCCACCAGGCTGCATTCCCAGAAGTTCTGTTCCATCTTTTCTTGATTCAGTTTTTCCTTTTTTGTGTAGCTATTTGTTGGTTAATCATTTCACAATCTCACTTTATTCCATTTTAATTTATTATCAGTATCTTTTGTTTTGGCTGTTGTCTTAGCATTATCTAATCTGTGTCTTTCTGTATATATCTTTATCATAGGCAGTCTACTTTCAAGTTAAATTTTGCCAGGGTTTAAAATATAAGATCCTTACAACAATATATTTCTAGTTCTTCTCTGCAAGCTTTTGCACTATTGTTGCTGCATATTTTACTTCTATATGTGTATAAGGCTCATAATGTATTATTATCTTTTTGCCTGAAAAATCAAATTATGTTTTTTGTTTGTTTGAGAGTGTCTTGCTGTGTAGTTCAGTCCAGTCTTGAACTCTCTGTGTATCCCAGGCTGGTCTCAAATTCACAGCTATGCACCACCACAATGGGTTTTAAAACTGAATTATCTTTAAAATACTATTTTTAAAATCTTGTGTTTACTCATGTTTCATTTATTTAGCTGTTTGTTTTGAATTTTTGAGATAGTCACTGTAGTCCGGGCTGGCCTTGAACCCCCTGTCTAGCCTAGTCAGCCCTCAAACACACAGTGTGCCTTCTGCCGCAGTCTCCCAAGTGCGGGGGTAACAGGTATTTGCCACCACACCTGGCTCACCAAGCAGCATTTCCCTTTTCTACAAGGCACTTCCTTTACCATTTCTCATAGATCTGATCTGCTGGTGCTTTTCTTTCTTTGCTGGAGGCTCTGTCACTAGTTTTAAATCATTTGATCATGATGTGTCTTGTTGCTGCTTTTCCATACTTCTTATGGGTTCTTTTTTCCATACTTCTTTGGGGTTTACTGAATTTGTGGGTTTATAGTTTTCTTCAAATTCAGAAAATTTTATTCATTATTTCCTTAAACAATTTCCCCCCTCTTTTTACAGGACTCTAATTACATGTATAATAGTAGCTTGATGTTGCCCCTTGGCTGCTCACTTCTGTTTTCCCCGATGCTCTCAATGTTACCATTTGTCATTAGTACAGATTCACATTCGTTAGTCCTTTCTTCTAGAGTGTCTAATATGCTCACGACACATCAACTGTATTTTTCGTATTGAGAAGACAACCCGGTCATGCTTATGCCCTACCCCCATCTCTCTCCTTATCCGCATGTCATCTCTCTTCTTTTCTGAGCAGATGAATTATATGTATCTTCACTGTTTAATGTTCTTGTCTGCTCTGTCTTATTTGGGTTTGTTCCATTTATTTTGCTTCTATTTCAAGGCCACAATTTCCTGCCTCTTTTCATCCTGCTAAGTTTTTTTTTTTTTTTTTTTTTTTTAGACAGGGTCTCACTTTGTAGTTCAGGCTGGCACTGAGCTCAGCCATAAACTCATCACAGCAATCCTCCTGCCTCTGCCTCCTGAGTGCTGGGATGACAGGCGTGAGCCACCACGCCCGGCACTGTGGTATGTGGTATTGCTTGCTGCTGGGTGTGAGTCTCCACACCCAGTATAGGTATGTGGTTACCGGGGATCGAACTCGGGTCCTTGCGCTTGCAAGACAGGTGCCGGAACCATTGAGCTAAATCCCCGGCCCTCATCCTGCTAAGTTTTGATCTGTGATGGCTGTGTCACCCCTGTGAATTCTGACTTCATCCTTTAACCCCACCCCCCCTCCCTGACTCCTGGCACACTCCTCCTTGCACGCCTGCACTTGTGACTCTCTCTAAATCACTCTGGTCTGTTGCTCTCAGCTTTCCCCTTGGGCTCCTCACTATTTCACCTCAATTTCCACTCAGAGATTCCACTGCGTGTCCATGCTTTATTTATCATTAAACATTTATGCTGTAGTCTGACAGGAATGTCCACTAAGGCCCACATGTCATGGGCTTGGTCCCCAGCCCATGGCGTTGGGCTTCACCTGTGAAATCTCTCACAGGTGAGGCTGAGTCGGAGGGTGGGGTCCCTGGGTGGGGTTCCTGGGGGTGCCCCCTTTGAGGCCTCCATGGGACTCTGGGATCCGTCTTCCCCCAGTCCTCACACATGGCGTGAGGCACCTGGGTCTGGAGTGACAACCTGCCCCACCCAATCCTGAAGCAGTGGAGCAAATTAACCATGGATTTAAAACTTCGAGACTAGTGAACCTTCCTTTTTATAAGCTGACAACCTGCAGTGTTTGCTACAGTCACGGAAAACTGACCGACACCATTTATACTCATTTCCCAGCCCTCTTACTGATTACTTCTATCCTACCTCTTGCCCCCCCTAAAACATACCAGGACAGCAAGACAGAAAACTGATGCTATCAGAAACATAATAAAGTTATTATAAATAGGAAGAAGTAGAGCAGAGGAGAGTGATCAACAGTGTTCGGCACATTCGTAGGGTTAGACTTGTCCTGAAAATATCTATAGATCATGCAACTGAGGGTGCTAATGACCTCAAAGGCAGTTCTGCTGGATAGAAGTGCCAGATTGCAGAGGGCGGGAATATCCTCTCCCTCACAATATCCTGGTTTTTCCTTCAAAATGCTTCTCAGCCTTCCCAACTCAGTCCTATTTATTTACTTATAAATAAATCAATTTTACAGTGCGTATTTAAGGTATCCAACATGCAATAGGATTATATATAGATAGTAAAATGGTTACTATAGTGAAGGAAGTTAACATAACCTCATCTCATTATCTCATATAGTTACTTTTTTTGGTTAAGAACAGCAAAAGTCTATTCATTTAGCAGAAATTTCAATTGCAGAACAGTTTCACTACCTACAGTCCACCTGTCATACATTAGACTTGCACACGTGCTCCTCTTACCTACCTGTTACTTTATCTTTTCTGAGGTACTTTTCCCCATTTCCTCTGCTTCCATCCCGTGGTAACCACAGTTTTATTTATTTATAAATCTGAGTTTTTAAAAAAGACTAAATGTAAGTGAGGTTTTGTAATATATTTTTTTGTGTCCAGCTTATTTCACTTAGCATAATGTCCTCCAGGCTCATAAGTGTTATGAAAAACAGCAGAATTTTGTATAGCCTCGTGAACACACAGAGCCCTGTTGTGTCTGTAAACAATTTGTCCGTTTGTCTATCAACTAACCCTTGACTGTTTTCCTATCTTTGCTCTTGCGAACAGCGCTGCGATGAACGTGGGAGTGTAGATATCTTTCCAAGGTGGTGATGTCATCTCTCTGGGTACTTACCCAGAAAGTGAACTGCTCATGTGTGCACCCATGTTTATAGCAGCTCAGTTTGTGATTGCTGAGCCTTGGAAACAACCCAAATGTCCATCAACTGGAGACTGAATAAAGAAGATGTGGTTCTTTTATAGAATGTAGTATTACTCTGCCATTAAAAATGATCAGATTGAGTCATTCATACTCAAATGGATGTTCCTTGAGGATGTCCTCATAAGCGAAATAAACAGGTCACAGATGTGTAAATATCATATCTTTTCATTGGTATGAGACAATAAAGTTGTAAATGAGTTGTAGTACGTATAGTTGATATTGTGAAGTAGAAAATATTTAAAAGGAAAGAGTTTAAGGGTAAATAACAAGGGGAAAATGAATGTGGTAATAATAAAGAAAAAAGAAAACAAAGATTGTGTGTATAGGGGGTGGGGGGAGGTGGGGTGGGGGTGGAAAGGGAAAAAATGAGAATCAAGTCATGTCATATTCTGGTACAAACTCTTAATGTTGAATGAGATTATTATGTGTATTCATAATGTACCAATAAAGATAATTTTTTAAAAAAGAAATTAAACTGCTGGTCATATGATGTTTCTACCTTTAATTTATTTACTTCCTTAGAAACTTCTATGCCATTTTCCATGAGGGGTTGCAGCAATCCACACTCACCTGGCACGCAAGAGTTCCCCTTTCCCACCACTCCCTCAGCCATTCTCAACTTGTGGATAATAGCAACCCAGTGGGCTTTGGTTTGCATTTCCCTGATGGTGGAAGATCTCACACATTTTTTCATAGAGCTGGTCACTTTTATGACTTTTCTGAAGAAATGTCTAGTCAATTCCTTTGCCCATTTTTAATCATTTTTAATTTATTTGTTTTTCTAGTATTCTGTTGTATAATACTTTGTAGATATGGAATATTCACCTCTTACCAGATAAACAGTTTGCAAATATTTTCCAAATCTGTAGCCTGATGCTTCATTTTTGTCCCTGTTCATTGTTCAGAAGCTTTTTAGTTTGATGTAGTTTTAATTTCTGCTTTTATAGCCTAAGCTTTTGGTGTGAATACAAAAACTCATCACTGAGGGTAACGTCCTCTACCTTCAGTCTTATGCTTTCTCCTAGGATGTTTACAGCTTCCGGTCTCACTGAACCTTCAAGTCTTTTATCCATTTTTAGTTATTCTTCTGTATGATGAGAGATAAGGGACCACCTCATTCCTTTGCGTGTGGAAAAAAATCAGTTTTCCCAGCATGATTTACCTGGTAGAATTCCTTTTGTGTCCTCTTGCAGCCTTGTTAACTATTACAAGGCTGGCTGTGTGTCTTTAGATTTATTCTGCGGCTTTCCGTTCTGTTACACGTCTATGTACTGTTCTTTTGCCAGAATTGTACCATCTGGGTTTCCATACCTTTGTAATATATTTGAAAATCAGCCAGTGAGACTCCTTCAGTTTTATTCTTTCTGCTCCAAACTATTTTGGCTTCTTTGAGTCTTTGGTTCTATACAAACTTTAGAATTTCTTTTTTGTATTTCTTTGAGGATTATAATTGTGATTTTTGGTAAGTTTGCATGGACTCAGTATCTTGCCTTGGATCATATGAACATTGTAACAATATTAATTTTTCTAATCTATTAGCATAAGACAGCTTTCTATGCATGTGTATCTTTAGTTTCTTCTAGTTTATGTTTTTCAGTGTAAGGTCTTTCACTCACTGTTTAAATTTCTTCCTTTCTTTCTTTTTTTTTTTTTTTTGAGATAGGGTCTTGCTTTGTAATTCAGGCTGGCCCTGAGCTCAGCCTCCAACTCACATCACAGCTATCCTCCTGTCTCTGCCTCCCGAGTGCTGGGATTACAGGCGGGAGCCACCACTCCCGGCACTGTAGTATGTGGTACTGTTTGCTGCTGGGCCTAAGTCTCCACGCCCAGTATGGTATATGGTAACCGGGGATCAAACCTGGGTCCTTGCACTTGCAAGACAGGCGCCGGAACCACTGAGCTAAATCCCCGGCCCTGTTTAAATTTATTTCTAACAATTTAACCTTTTCTATGTTACCATTAATGGAATTATTTTCTTGGTTTCTTTCTCAGCTAGATCTGTTATTTGTATACAAAATGCTACTGGTTTTTAAATTTGATTTTGCATCCCACAACTTTTTAAAATTCATGTGTTAATTCTAGCAGATTTTGGAGGAATCTTGGGTTTGCTACATTTAGGATGGCCTGTAAAATGGAGATAATCTAACTTCTAATTTCCTGGTATGGCTGTCTTTTATTTCTTTTTATTGTTTTGTTAGTATTCCCAGTGCTACGCTGAGTAGAGGGGCTGAGAGTAGAAATCTTTTCCTTTTATTGGAAAAGTTTTCATTTTCTCCTATTGATTTATAAGGTTAAATTGTGTTTTTCTTGAATGGCCTTTATTATGTCAAGAAACTTTTCTTCTATATTAAACTGAAAGTTTATCCAGAAAAGACATTGGATTGGCGGGGTGCTTTCCTCCTGGTCACACGCTGGTTGGGTGCCCACAGTCACTGTATGCTCAGCTCCCTGTGGGAAGTGTCCAACTCCTGCAGGGCGCAGACTGACAGGGAGCTGCGTGTGTCTGCGTGTGACCATGCAAGTGTGTCTTTTCTGTGTAGAAATAGTGATCATTAAAGACAAAAAAATAAAACAAGACTGCGCCTGCGTGCAGTGAGCACGTTCCAAAACCTCTTCCTGGCTCCGGAGCACCGAGAGGGACTGAGACGCGACGGCTGTGAGTCATAAGCAGTCAGTCCTCCGGGCATGGCGCACGGACCCTTTTGGAAACCGCTCTCTCCTCTGACAGCTGAGCCCTGTCCTCGGAGGCCCGGGGCAGGAAGGCTTCTCTGTGAGATTTACTCTGCTCTGCAGTGGCGTGATGGATGGGGAAGCAGGCGCTGCTCGGGGGCTGTGGCCAGTGGGCTGAACAGAGAGGAATACAGCAGACACAGGCGCATATAGGGAAGGCTGAGGGCCTAAGGGAGCACAGTGCTGTGGGGGCGGCTTAACCAGGCAGTTCAGGACGGACGCAGGGAAGGCGGAGCTGTCAGAGGAAGACGGAGGAAACAGCAGCAGGGTGCATCATGAAAGCCCCAAACAGCAGCTTTCCCTTCACTGAAGGACTCTGGAGATGGAAATAGGCAGCGTCCTGGAGGGCCTGGTGCACAGCCTGGGAGCCCCTAGGATTTGGACACTGCGCGGTCCTGGGGCACGTGGGTGAGCAGGATCCATGGAGGGTAGTGCAGGCCTCGGGCTTCATGAGCTGAGCAGGAACGCAGAAGTACAGGGGCGAGGAGCGCCAAACTCAGGAAATTTAGAAATGCAGGATACACAGTTAAATTAGAATTCACTGAGTAACTGTTTTAGAACATAAGCATAGCCTGAATATCTCATGAAACATACACATACTGCAGCAATCACTTGTCTCTCTGAAATTTAGAATTAACTCAGGATTAACTGTCCTTTCTGTGTCAGTCCTAACAGGGTGGCCTATGGACTTCTGTCTGCAACGGCTTGGCTGGAGGAGAAGCTCAGGGCCAGGTCCTGGCAGGCAAGAACCCAGCTGCCTGCAAAGATGTTGGGGAGCTTGCAACGTCGACAGACGCTTTCTGCAGGAAGCGGAAGAGGAAGAAGCTAAAGACAGTTTGAGAAAATCACAGATTATTTAAACCACAGCTTCTAGGCAAGACTAGAAACTATTTTTGTTGAATCCAGCAATTCAGAGCCACAACCTCTCCCCTGTTCCCTATCCCACAAAATGCTCAGAATATTCAAAAAGTTTCCAATTTGAATTTGCCCGTGTGTTGCTGTACATGAAATCATGCTTCTGTGGATGTGATGCTGGCTGTCTCCAGGAGAATTTGTTTCTTCATTCTGTCTTTTTCCTGCTGATCTAATGGACCACCAGAGCTGAAAAAAATATTTGCTAAATAGAATATTTCACTTTGCCAACTTGAACATTTCTTAAAATCCTCTCCACAGATAGAACTGCTTTTTGGGAGCTAGATTCCATGAGCAGTTGAAGCCACGCCCCTGGGTCTCCCAAAGTTAGTGCTGTCATTAGGCTCCTCCTCCCTCTTTTCCTATTTTTATTCTTCCTGCTAATGGTGAGGTTATCAAAGCCTCTTCTGATGATGAAAGCATTCTATCATTGGATTTGTCACATGTGATATTCAACAGCTGTTTTTCTTCCCCATTACACCAGTCTCCAGGGTCACATCTGGTTTGGAAAACTGGCAGCCTGGTGTCCTTTTGTTTATTTTTATTTCTTTTCTTCTAATTCCCTAGGTCTCTGCCAGATTGGTAGCCCTCATCAGTCTTTTGTTTCTGTATTTTCGTGACAGAAAGACACAGAGGTTTTTTTGTTTGTTGTTTCTCCGTCTTTCTCCAAATACTAAATCTGCTTTGTCTCAGCTCATTGGAGGGCCAGAGATCAGCCTGCCATGTCCAATTCTGTGCCCCGCGTTAGGTATGTGGCTCCCTCAGAGGCCACACTGTGGCTTCCTCACCCACCTTGGACTGCCACAGGTGCCACTCTGTAGTCACCTCCTTCACCAGCATTTTTGAGGCTGGAAACAAACCTGATCACCTATGGCTGCAAAAATTCTCTCTCCAATTGCTAGTCAAGGAGTCAAAGGAGAACTGGATCTCCTTTGGTGCCTGGGACTCAGGGTTGAACTCCGGGCCTCACAGGTGTTAGGCAAGTGCTCTAACCATTCAGCTATACCCCAGCTTAGGAAAGTCTCTTTATGGATGGAAACACTATAGTCTTAAACATACCTGTCACCAGCAGAGCCCTCGGGGTGGCAGGTTTCCTTCTGCTAGGTTGGTCAGGGTGCAGGGGTGACCCAGCCTGGTATCTGGGAAGGTGTCTTCAGAAATGTGTGGCTGTTGGGGCCAGGGACTTAGCTCAGTGGTTCCAGGGCCTGCCTTGCAAGCGCAAGGGCCCTGGTTGGATCCTTGGTAACCACATATGACAATACTGTGCATGGTGGCTCAGGTCTGTAATTCCAGCTCTTGAGAAGGAGAGGCAGGAAGATTGCTGTGAGGCTCAGCTGGGCTATATAGTGAGCTCAAGGCCTGACTGAACTACAAAGAGAGACCTGTCTCAAAAAAAAAGATATGGTTGTTAGAATTCAGATCTAAAGGGTCTTCCAAAAATTTCATATGTCCAAAAGGAGAGTTCACATCAGAGGGGACAAGTGCCTGTGTGTGTATGCGTGTGCACGCATGTGTGTGTGTGGCAGGGGTTGAGGAACTGGCCCTTAAATCAGACACCACAAGCAGATCAGAAGTTGATTGGGTGGTGGAGTCACTGTACTCATTAGTGGATCAATCCATGGGTGAGTTCAGTCGTACTGGTAGGAGGCAGGGCCCTGTTGGAGGAGGCGCCTGGGAATCTGCCTTGGGGAGGTGAGTCCCTGCTCTCACTCTCCCTCCTCTCCTGGCTTCCTGCCTCCATGAGTTGAGCAGCTTTCCTCCACCATGTCCTTCTGCTGTGCCAAAAATAAACTTCTCATCCATAAATTGTCTCTGTCAGGTATTTCGGCCTAGCAACAGGAAAGTGACTAATACACTGGTCTAACCTCATCTGGGCATTGAAAGTCTTAAACTTTCAACATTTAAGCCAGAAAGATTCTGTAGATCAAGAGTTCCCAGATTTTCTATTTCATAATCGATTATCATCTGGAGAAAAATAATATAAAAAATAATAGATTGTCAATGAGTTTTATTTTGGCAGCCAAACATAAAATACTCATTTGTCATTTCTAAAAGGTATATTTTCATATTGAAAGTATAAAAAAAATCTCATATTGTTTAAAATATTTCTGTCCTTTCCTCCAAAGTCAGTGTTACATTTACACCAAATACACATCTGTGTGTCAATATGTGGACATCCATTCATCTTCTTCCTCCTTCATTTTTCCTCATCAGTAGGCAACTGAGTGTAATGATTTAGTATGAGAACTCCAACGCCAGTTATGTGACTGCAGAGCAGGCTTCACCCTGACCTGAGGGCCCTTGGTCGAGCGGCTTAACTTCTCTCAGCCTTGGATCATCTTCCAAGTGAAGATGGCAGCAATTATGTACTTTTGTTGGGGGTGTTATGAGGATCGAATGAGTTAACATATGAAAAGTACTTAGCACAGAGGAAACTCCAGGAAATGGTAGCCGTTGTTATATTACCACTGACTAATGAATTTTTTTTTTTTTTGAGACAGGGTCTCACTTTTGTAGTTCAGGCTGGCCCTGAGCTCAGCCTTGAACTCACAGCAGTCCTCCTGCCTCTGCCTCCAGAGTACTGAGATTACTGGCGTGAGCCACCACACCCGGCACTGTGGTATGTGGCTCTGATTGCTGGTGGGCGTGAGTCTCCATGCCTGGCATTGTTGTATGTGATTATTGGAGATCAAACCAGGGCCCTTGAGCGTGCAAAGTAGGAGCCAGAACCACTGAGCTAAATCCTCAGCCCAACTAATGAATTCTTTATAAATTGGTGGCTCTGGAAACCATTGATAAAGCAACTCTTTCCTCTTCCATAAGAAGAAAAACTGATGTCGGAAGTGAGCATCGCTGATCTAGCTAAAGTCTCGCCAGGAGTTGGACTCGGGTCTCCTGGCCAAGTCCAGTGCATCTCTGAAGTCTCCAACAAGAAAGCAAATTTGACAGCTGACCGCACATGGGTAGCAGGGAGGGGACAAGTGCCTGCGTCTGTGTGGGTGATGCTGGGGACAGGGCGGGCACTGGCCCTTGAACAGGGCTTAACAACCAGTTGGAAAACCCAGGAAGCCTGGCCATTATCACTCTTTCCTTTCTCTTACAACCCCAAGAAAGTGAAAGTTAGAGTGGGTGACAGGCTGGGCGCAGAGAGGTAAGGAAGTCCCTGCCCTGGAGAAGAGAAGGCAACTCGCTATGAACTTCATGACTCTTTTTCCTACTCCCTTCGCCTAGTGATGGGAGCCCTGAGCGCCCAAGTCCTGCTTCTTAGAATCTGGCCGGTGGTCCCACTCAGGGTGCAGAGATGGAGGACGGAGGTTCTGCCAGGGAGTGACAGCCCTGCCCTACGCTTCACTGCCGCAGTCTGAGGTCCTCATGTCCCCTCTCCTCAGCAGTCTCCACCACGGCCAGGGCCCTGAGATCTGGTGGACCGTATCCTGGCGGTGAACAAGCCTCAATATCTGGCTTATTTTTCACCTTATTGGGCAGGAAATAAGAGTGCTGGGGCAGTCCTCCTGCTCCATCGTCTGTGCATCGCTTCCTTTCTGCTTCCACAGTGTGCGAAAAGCTGAAAAGAAAGAGCAAAAAGCAAGCACTATCCCAGGAGATCCAGGCACCCCCTGCACCCCGGAAGCCTCTGCAGGGCCTTGGGGTTGTCTCAGCTGCTCAGGAGTCTGGGAAGTACTTTGGTCTGAACAATGAACTGTGGTGTTATTAGTAAGGAAGGGAATCAATATTAAGAGATGTCATCCGCCAAGAAGGTACAACTAGAATAAAATCTAGTGGTTTGTTTTGCTTCTCTTCCTCCAGTCTTCTGAAGAGACTAAATTTAAAGGAATCATTAGCCCAGTTCCGGAAGCCTTTGTGCCGAGGGCTTTGCTTTCCCCAGTGCCGTGTGTGTTGGGGCACGCAGCCCGCATCACCCAGCAGCCTTGCTTATGAGCCTTTTTCACAATCCTCCTGCCTCTGCCTCCCGAGTGCTGGGATTACAGGCGTGAGCCACCACGCCCGGCACTGTGATATGTGGTATTGGTTGCGGCTGGGTGTGGGGTCTCCACACCCAGTATTGTTATGTGGTTACCGGGGAATCGAACCCAGGCCCTTGCGCTTGCAAGACAGGCGCCGGAACCACTGAGCTAACTCCCCGG